>JANKKI010000609.1:0-142335 GCA_025175665.1 Cinchona pubescens
TAAATCTGTCTCTTATTTAATTCAATGTCTTAGTGCGCAATTGCAGGTGGTACGGGAAATTAATTTAATTTAGTGCCTCTGAAGGCTATTATGGGTGCTCAGGACAACTAGTTACACATAATTTATTAGAAGGCAATTGTGGGAATTGGGGCCAGTAAATTTAATTTTGTGCCTCCGACCACAATTACCTACTAAGGCATTAAATTAAATTAACCTTAAGCCTTAGTTTGCCAACTTTACCTTCTAAGGCACCAAAATTAAATTAATTGTCCTTAGAATGTAATTGTGGCATTCTAAATAAATTAATTTAATATTGTGCCTGAGCACCCATAATAGGCCTAAGGCCAATCATTTTATACACATGCCTTAGTGTGTATAAGAGACAGGCGATACGGCATCTAAATTTTATTTAGTGCCTTAGAAGGAAATTAGTTTCTGTGAAGGTCAATTAATTAAATTTAATTTCTTTGACACTCGTTAAGTAGCACATGCCGCTTAATTAAATTTTTTAATTACTAAGTACGGCAAATTAATTTAATTTTATACCTTAGTAGAAAATTGCCGAAACTAAGGTCAATTAGTTGAATTTATTGTTTTAGAAGGTAACTGCAATCAGGATAACTAATTTAATTTAATGCCTCATAAGGCTTATCAGGCATTACGATCGATTGATTTAATCAATGTCGTAGCACTTGCTTGGCACTAAGGCAAATTGATTTAATCAATGTCTTAGTGCAATTGCAGGTAATGGGCAATTAATTTAATTTAGTGCCTCAAGGCAATTATTGGTTGCTCAGACAACTAGTTACACATAATTTATGATTGGCCTTAGTGCCCACTCTGTCTCTTATACACATCTAGATGTGTATAAGAGACAGCTAGTGCTTACGACAAATTCAGTTAAATCGTGCCCTGAGTTAAACTCTGGGCACTAAGGCCAATCATTCTAGATGTCTCTTATACACATCTCGAGGCGATATCACCAATTAATTTTATTTAGTGCCTTAGAAGAAAATTGTGTCTCGTGGAAGGTCAATTAATTTTCCAAATCTGGGCGTAAAATTAAATTAACTTTGATGTATGTGCTAATTACGCATGCATTTGAAAAACGGATGGTACGGCAATTGTCCCTGTCTCTTATACACATCGTACACTAAATAGCCAAGCTAAGGTCAATTAGGTGAATTTTCTTTTGAAGGCAATCAGGGCAATAAGGATGAATAATTTAATTTAATGCCTCTTAAGGCGATTGTCTCATTACGATCGATTGACTTAACAGCACAATGTGTTAGAGCACTAGTTGCCACTAAGTTTAATTGATTTAATTTAATTTCTTAGTGAAATTGGTATTTATTTGCCAATTAATTTAATTTAATGCCTCCAAGGCAATTATTGCTAAGGACAACTAAGAAATTATGTATAACCTGTCTCTTATACACATCTAGATGTGTATAAGAGACAGAACGCACACTAAGGCATTAAAATAAAATGATTGGCCTCGAAAGCAATAGTGGGCACTAAGGCCAATCATTTTATTTTAATGCCTTAGTGTGCGTTCGAGGGCGATACGGCCAATTAATTTTATTTAGTGCCTTAGAAGGAAATTGTGTCTGTGATGGTCAATTAATTAAATTTACAGCCTTTGAAGGAATTCGAACTAGCGAGGCTTAAGGTTATATTAATGATTGGCCTTAGAGACAGGTCTGTTAATTAAATTAATTTATTTTTATACCTTAGTAGAAAATTGCCGAAACTAAGGCCAATTAGTTGAATTAGAGTGTTTTAGAAGGTAATCTGGGGGCACTATTATGTTCACTGCTAAGGACAATTAGTTACACATAATTTCTTAGAAGGCAATTGTGGGCATTGAGGCCAGTAAATTTAATTTTGTGCCTCCGAAGGCAATTACCGGTACTAAGGCAAATTAATATAACCTTAAGCCTCGCTAGGAAACATTAGGGAGTACTGATAACAATTTCAAATAAGTGCTTTAGAATGTAAATGTGGCACTAAGGACAATTAATTTAATATCGTGCCTCGTAAAGCAATAGTGGGCACTAAGGCCAATCATTTTATTTTAATGCCTTAGTGTGCGTTCGAGGGCGATACGGCCAATTAATTTTAATTTAGTGCCTTAGAAAAAAACTGTGTCTGTTAAGGTCAATTAATTAAATTTAATTTTTAAGATGAAATTATAGCATTGATGGAAGTGCTTAAATAAATTTTACGCCTGCGATTTAGAAAAACGTGGTACGGCAAATGAATTTAATTTTATACCTTCGTAGAAAATTGCATTGAAACTAAGGTCAATTAGTTGTGTCTTAGTGTTTTAGATGGTAACTATGGCAATAAGGATGACTAATTTAATTGAATGCCTCATAAGGCGATTGTGGCATTACGATCGATAGATTTAACTGAATGTGTCGAAGCACTCAGTTGCCACTAAGGCCAATTGATTTAATTTAATGTCTTAGTGTGAAATTGGGGGCGGTACGCCAATTAATTTAATTTAATGCCTCTGAAGGCAATTATTGGTGCTGAGGACAATTAGTTACACATAATTTCTTAGAAGGCAATTGTGGGCATTGAGGCTAGTAAATTTAATTTTGTGCCTCCGAAGGCAATTAAAACTTGTGTATATAAATTGCCGAAACTAAGGTCAATTAGTTGAATTTAGTGTTTTAGAAGGTAACTGTGGCAATAAGGATGACTAATTTAATTTAATTCCTCATAAGGCGATTGTGGGCATTACGATCGATCGATTTAACTGAATGTGTCGTAAGCACTAGTTGCCACTAAGTCCAATTGATTTAATTTAATGTCGTATTGTTAAATTGGGGGCGGTACGGCCAATTAATTTAATTTAATGCCTCTGAAGGCAATTATCGGTGCTAAGGACAATTAGTTACACATAATTTCTTAGAAGGCAATTGTGGTCATTGAGACTAGTAAATTTAATTTTTAGCACTGATAATTGCCTTCAGAGGCATTAAATTAAATTAATATAACCTTAAGCCTCGCTAGGAAACTTTAGGGAGTACTGATAACAATTTTAAATAAGTGCTTTAGAATGTAATTGTGGCACTAAGGACAATTAATTTAATATCGTGCCTCGGAAAGCAATAGTAGGCACTAAGGCCAATCATTTTATTTTAATGCCTTAGTGTGCGTTCGAGGGCGATACGGTAAATTAATTTTATTTAGTGCCTTAGAAGGAAATTGTGTCTGTGAAGGTCAATTAATTAAATTTAATTTCTTAGAAGGAAATTGCGAGCATTGATGCCAGTTAATTCGAGTACTTAAATTTTACGCCCAGATTTGGAAAAACAGATGGTACGGCAAATTAATTTAATTTTATACCTTAGTAGAAAATAGCCGAAACTAAGGTCAATTAGTTGAATTTAGTGTTTTAGAAGGTAACTGTGGCAATAAGGATGACGAATTTAATTGAATGCCTCATAAGGCGATTGTGGGAATTACAATCGATTGATTTAACTGAATGTGTCATAAGCACTAGTTGCCATTAAGCCCATTTGATTTAATTTAATGTCTTAGTGTGAAATGGGGGCGGTACGGCCAATTAATTTAATTTAATGCCTCTGAAGAAAATTATCGATGCTAAGGACAATTAGTTACACATAATTTCTTAGAAGGCAATTGTGGGCATTGAGGCTAGTAAATTTAATTTTGTGCCTCCGAAGGCAATTACGGGTACCAAGGCAAATTAATATAACCTTAAGCCTCGCTAGGAAACTTTAGGGAGTACTGATAACAATTTTAAATAAGTGCTTTAGAATGTAATTGGCACATCATGTACGGCCAATTAATTTAATTTAATGCCTCTGAAGGCAATTAATTGTGCTAAGGACAATTAGTTACACATAATTTTCTTAATTGGCAATTGTGGCATTGAGGCTAGTAAATTTAATTTTGTGCCTCCGAAGACAATTACGGGTACTAAGGCAAATTAATATAACCTTAAGCCTCGCTAGGAAACTTTAGGAGTACTGATAACAATACTAAATAAGTGCTTTAGAATGTAATTGTGGCACTAAGGACAATTAATTTAATATCGTGCCTCGGAAAGCAATAGTAGGCACTAAGGCCAATCATTTTATTTAACTAATGCCTTAGTGTGCGTCGAGGGCGATACGGCCAATTAATTTTATTTAGTGCCTTAGAAGGAAATTGTGTCTGTGAAGGTCAATTAATTAAATTTAATTTCTTAGAAGGAAATTGCTAGCATTGATGCCAGTTAATTAAATTTACGCCAGATTTGGAAAATTGATGGTGACGGCAAATTAATTTAATTTTATACCTTAGTAGAAAATAGCCGAAACTAAGGTCAATTAGTTGAATTTAGTGTTTTAGAAGGTAACTGTGGCAATAAGGATGACGAATTTAATTGAATGCCTCATAAGGCGATTGTGGGAATTACAATCGATTGTAATTAACACAATCGTGTCATAAGCATTAAATTAAATTAGTCACCCATTGTAATTAATTTAATCGCCTCTGTCTCTTATACACATCTTAATTAGTTTAATTTTCAGAGGCACTCTATTAAATTATTGATGCTAAGGACAATTGTATTACACATAATTTCTTAGAAGGCAATTGTGGTCATTGAGGCTCAGTAAATTTAATTTTGTGCCTCCGAAGGCAATTACGGGTACCAAGGCAAATTAATGCTTTCTTATGCCTCGCTAGGAAACTTTATTGAGCACTGATAACAATTTTAAATAAGTGCTTTAGAATGTAATTGTGGCACTAAAGACAATTAATTTAATATCGTGCCTCGGAAAGCAATAGTAGGCACTAAGGCCAATCATTTTATTTTAATGCCTTAGTGTGCGTTCGAGGGCGATACGGCCAATTAATTTTATTTAGTGCCTTAGAAGGAAATTGTGTCTGCGATGGACAATTAGTTAAATTTAATTTCTTAGTGTGAAATTGGGGGCGGTACGGCCACAATTGCCTTCTAAGGCATTAAGTTTAACTAATGTGCTAAGGACAATTAGTTACACATAATTTCTTAGAAGGCAATTGTGGTCATTGAGACTAGTAAATTTAATTTTGTGCCTTGGAAGACAATTACGGGTACTAAGGCAAATTAATATAACCTTAAGCCTCGCTAGGAAACTTTACAACTAAATGTGTATTAGTAAATAAGTGCTTTAGAATGTAATTGTGGCACTAAGGACAATTAATTTAATATCGTGCCTCGAAAAGCAATAGTGGGCACTAAGGCCAATCATTTTATTTTAATGCCTTAGTGTGCGTTCGAGGGCGATACGGCCAATTAATTTTATTTAGTGCCTCAGAAGGAAATTGTGTCTGTGAAGGTCAATTAATTAAATTTAATTTCTTAGAAGGAAATTGCGAGCATTGATGCCCGTTAATTAAATTTTACGCCCAGATTTGGAAAAACAGATGGTACGGCAAATTAATTTAATTTTATACCTTAGTAGAAAATAGCCGAAACTAAGGTCAATTAGTTGAATTTAGTGTTTTAGAAGGTAACTGTGGCAATAAGGATGACGAATTTAATTGAATGCCTCATAAGGCGATTGTGGGAATTACAATCGATTGATTTAACTGAATGTGTCATAAGCACTAGTTGCCATTAAGCCCATTTGATTTAATTAAAATAAAATGATGAAATTGAAGGTACGCCAATTAATTTAAACTAATTGCCCTTAGCACCAATAATTTAAATGTGCTAAGGACATTTAGTTACACATAATTGGCCTTAGAAGGCAATTGTGCACATTGAGGCCAGTAAATTTAATTTTGTGCCTCCGAAGGCAATTACGGGTGCCAAGGCAAATTAATATAACCTTATGCCTCGCTAGGAAACTTTAGGGAGCACTGATAACAATTTCAAATAAGTGCTTTAGAATGTAATTGTGGCACTAAGGACAATTAATTTAATATCGTGCCTCGGAAAGCAATAGTAGGCACTAAGGCCAATCATTTTATTTTAATGCCTTAGTGTGCGTTCGAGGGCGATACGGCCAATTAATTTTATTTAGTGCCTTAGAAGGAAATTGTGTCTGCGATGGACAATTAGTTAAATTTAATTTCTTAGTGTGAAATTGGGGGCGGTACGGCCAATTAATTTAATTTAATGCCTCTGAAGGCAATTATCAGTGCTAAGGCACTACAATTAGTTACACATAATTTCTTAGAAGGCAATTGTGGTCATTGAGACTAGTAAATTTAATTTTGTGCCTTGGAAGACAATTACGGGTACCTAAGGCAAATTAATATAACCTTAAGCCTCGCTAGGAAACTTTAGGGAGTACTGATAACAATTTTAAATAAGTGCTTTAGAATGTAATTGTGGCACTAAGGACAATTAATTTAATATCGTGCCTCGGAAAGCAATAGTAGGCACTAAGGCCAATCATTTTATTTTAATGCCTTAGTGTGCGTTCGAGGGCGATACGGCCAATTAATTTTATTTAGTGCCTTAGAAGGAAATTGTGTCTGTGAAGGTCAATTAATTAAATTTAATTTCTTAGAAGGAAATTACGAGCATTGATGCCAGTTAATTAAATTTTACGCCCAGATTTGGAAAAACGGATGGTACGGCAAATTAATTTAATTTTATACCTTTGTAGAAAATAGCCGAAACTAAGGTCAATTAGTTGAATTTAGTGTTTTAGTAAGGTAACTGTGGCAATAAGGATGACGAATTTAATTGAATGCCTCATAAGGCGATTGTGGGAATTACTATCGATTGATTTAACTGAATGTGTCATAAGCACTAGTTGCCATTAAGATGTGTATAAGAGACATTTAATGTCTTAGTGTGAAATTGGGGGCGGTACGGCCAATTAATTTAATTTAATGCCTCTGAAGGCAATTATCGATGCTAAGGACAATTAGTTACACATAATTTCTTAGAAGGCAATTGTGGTCATTGAGGCTAGTAAATTTAATTTTGTGCCTCCGAAGGCAATTACGGGTACTAAGGCAAATTAATATTACCTTAAGCCTCATTAGGAAACTTTAGGGAGTACTGATAACAATTTTAAATAAGTGCTTTAGAATGTAATTGTGGCACTAAGGACAATTAATTTAATATCGTGCCTCGGAAAGCAATAGTAGGGACTAAGGCCAATCATTTTATTTTAATGCCTTGGTGTGCATTCGAAGGCGATACGGCCAATTAAATTTAATTTAGTGCCTCAGAAGGCAAATTGTGTCTGTTAAGGTCAATTAATTAAATTTAATTTCTTAGAAGGAAATTGTGAGCATTGATGCCAGTTAATTAAATTTTACGCCCAGATTTGGAAAAAATGGATGGTACGGCAAATTAATTTAATTTTATACCTTAGTAGAAAATTGCCGAAACTAAGGTCAATTAGTTGAATTTATTGTTTTAGAAGGTAACTGTGGCAATAAGGATAACTAATTTAATTTAATGCCTCATAAGGCGATTGTATTAAATTAATTACGATTTATTGATTTAATCAATGTGTCGAAGCACTAGTTGGCACTAAGGCAAATTGATTTAATTCAATGCCTTAGTGGCAACTAGTGCTTACGACACATTCAGTTAAATCAATGCCTCGTGAAGGCACTAAAATCGCTCTTATGAGGACAACTAGTTATAACATCATTTCTTGCCAAGGCAATTGTAAGGCATTAAAGCCAGTAAATTTAATTTTGTGCCTCCGAAAGTAATTACCGGTAATATTGTAATTTGGAAAAACGGATGGTACGGCAAATTAATTTAATTTTATACCTTAGTAGAAAATTGCCGAAACTACGGTCAATTAGTTGAATTTAGTGTTTTAGAAGGTAACTGTGGCAATAAGGATGACTAATTTAATTTAATGCCTCATAAGGCGATTGTGGGCATTACGATCGATTGATTTAACTGAATGTGTCGTAAGCTTTACTATTACTAATTTAACTTAGCCTCAATAATTAAACATTGCATTTATAATTTCTTAGAAGGCAATTGTGGGCATTGAGGCCAGTAAATTTAATTTTGTGCCTCCGAAGGCAATTACGGGTACTAAGGCAAATTAATATAACCTTAAGCCTCGCTAGGAAACTTTAGGGAGTACTGATAACAATTTCAAATAAGTGCTTTAGAATGTAATTGTGGCACTAAGGACAATTAATTTAATATCGTGCCTCGGAAAGCAATAGTAGGCACTAAGGCCAATCATTTTATTTTAATGCCTTAGTGTGCGTTCGAGGGCGATACGGCCAATTAATTTTATTTAGTGCCTTAGAAGGAAATTGTGTCTGTGATGGTCAATTAATTAAATTTAATTTCTTTGACGGAAATTTGGAGCATTGATGGCAGTTAATTAAATCCTCTGTCTCTTATACACATCTAGATGTGTATAAGTGTACAATTGGGGGCCGACGACGAATTAATTTATTTTAATTCCTCTCTTATACAATTGTGGATGCTAAGGACAATTAGCTACACATAATTTCTTGGAAGGCAATTGTGGGCATTGAGGCCAATAAATTTAATTTTGTGCCTCCGACGGCAATTACCGGTACTAAGAAAAATTAATATAACCTTAAGCCTCGCTAGGAAACATTAGGAATACTCGATAACAATTTCAAATAAGTGCCATAGAATGTCCAAATGTGGCACTGTATAAGAGACGTTCGAGGGCGATACGGCCAATTAATTTTATTTAGTGCCTTATCGCTCTCGAACTCGTTAGAGGCATTAAATTAAATTAATTGGCCGTACCGCCCCCAATTTCACACTAAGACCTGTCTCTTATACACATCTAGATGTTTGGAAGAGACGGGAATTAATTGGCCGTAATGAATTTAATTTTATACCTTCGTAGAAAATTGCTGAAGCTAGATGTGTATAAGTTGAAGGTACCGCCCCTAGAAGGTAGACTACGACAATAAATTAGATCAATTGGCCTTAGTGGCAGCTAGTGCTTACGTCACATTCAGTTAAATCAATCGATCGTAATCGAATGTGTCGAAGCACTAGTTGCCACTAAGGCCAATTGATTTAATACCCTCCTTTTTTCCAAATCCTGGGCGGTACGGCCAATTAATTTAATTTAATGCCTCCATAAGGCAATTATTGGTGCTGAGGACAATTAGTTACACATAATTTCTTAGAATGCAATTGTGGGCATTGAGGCCAGTAAATTTAATTTTGTGCCTCCGAAGGCAATTATGGGTAATAAGGCAAATTAATATAACCTTAAGCCTCGCCGTATCGCCCTCGAACGCATAACAATTTCAAATAAGTGCTTCAGAATTTAATTGTGGCACTAAGGACAATTAATTTAATATCGTGCCTCGGAAAGCAATAGTAGGCACTAAGGCCAATCATTTCATTTTAATGCCTTACTGTGCGTTCGAGGGCGATACGGCCAATTAATTTTATTTAGTGCCTTAGAAGGAAATTGTGTCTGTGAAGGTCAATTAATTAAATTTAATTTCTTGGAAGGAAATTGCGAGCATTGATGCCAGTTAATTAAATTTTACGCCCAGATTTAGAAAAACGAATGGTACGGCAAATTAATTTAATTTTATACCTTCGTATAAATTGCCGAAACTAAGGTCAATTAGTGTGAATTTAGTGTTTTAGAAGGTAACTGTGGCAATAAGGATGACTAATTTAATTTAATTCCTCATAAGGCGATTGTGGGCATTACGATCGATCGATTTAACTGAATGTGTCGTAAGCACTAGTTGCCACTAAGTCCAATTGATTTAATTTAATGTCGTATTGTTAAATTGAGGGCGGTAAGGCCAATTAATTTAATTTAATGCCTCTGAAGGTAATTATCAGTGCTAAGGACAATTAGTTACACATAATTTCTTAGAAGGCAATTGTGGGCATTGAGGCCAGTAAATTTAATTTTGTGCCTCCGAAGGCAATTACCGGTACTAAGGCAAATTAATATAACCTTAAGCCTCGCTAGGAAACTTTAGGAGTACTGATAACAATTTCAAATAAGTGCTTTAGAATGTAATTGTGGCACTAAGGACAATTAATTTAATATCGTGCCTCGGAAAGCAATAGTAGGCACTAAGGCCAATCATTTTATTTTAATGCCTTAGTGTGCGTTCGAGGGCGAGTGTCTACGGCCAATTAATTTTATTTAGTGACTTAGAAGGAAATTGTGTCTGTGATGGTCAATTAATTAAATTTAATTTCTTTGACGGAAATTTGGAGCATTGATGGCAGTTAATTAAATTTTACGCCCAGATTTGGAAAAACGGAGGGTACGGCAAATTAATTTAATTTTATACCTTAGTAGAAAATTGCCGAAACTAAGGCCAATTATTTGAATTTAGTGTTTTAGAAGGTAACTGTGGCAATAAGGATGACGAATTTAATTGAATGCCTCATAAGGCGATTGTGGGAATTACAATCGATTGATTTAACTGAATGTGTCATAAGCACTAGTTGCCATTAAGCCCATTTGATTTAATTTAATGTCTTAGTGTGAAATTGGGGGCGGTACGGCCAATTAGTTTAATTTAATGCCTCTGAAGAAAATTATCGATGCTAAGGACAATTAGTTACACATAATTTCTTAGAAGGCAATTGTGGTCATTGAGGCTAGTAAATTTAATTTTGTGCTACCTCCGAAGGCAATTACGGGTACCAAGGCAAATTAATATAACCTTATGCCTCGCTAGGAAACTTTAGGGAGCACTGATAACAATTTTAAATAAGTGCTTTAGAATGTAATTGTGGCACTAAAGACAATTAATTTAATATCGTGCCTCGGAAAGCAATAGTAGGCACTAAGGCCAATCATTTTATTTTAATGCCTTAGTGTGCGTTCGAGGGCGATACGGCCAATTAATTTTATTTAGTGCCTTAGAAGGAAATTGTGTCTGCGATGGACAATTAGTTAAATTTAATTTCTTAGTGTGAAATTGGGGGCGGTACGGCCAATTAATTTAATTTAATGCCTCTGAAGGCAATTATCAGTGCTAAGGACAATTAGTTACACATAATTTCTTAGAAGGCAATTGTGGTCATTGAGACTAGTAAATTTAATTTTGTGCCTTGGAAGACAATTACGGGTACCAAGGCAAATTAATATAACCTTAAGCCTCGCTAGGAAACTTTAGGGAGTACTGATACACGAAAACAATTTTAAATAAGTGCTTTAGAATGTAATTGTGGCACTAATTCTAATATTAACCTTCTAAATTGCCTTCTGAGGCACTGAAATTAAATATTTTCGAGGGCGATACGGCCAATTAATTTTATTTAGTGCCTTAGAAGGAAATTGTGTCTGTGAAGGTCAATTAATTAAATTTAATTTCTTAGAAGGAAATTGCGAGCATTGATGCCAGTTAATTAAATTTTACGCCCAGATTTGGAAAAACGGATGGTACGGCAAATTAATTTAATTTTATACCTTCGTAGAAAATTGCCGAAACTAAGGTCAATTAGTTGAATTTAGTGTTTTAGAAGGTAACTGTGGCAATAAGGATGACTAATTTAATTGAATGCCTCATAAGGCGGCCTTAGTGCCTACTATTGCTTTCCGAGGCACGCACTTGTTGCACACTAAGGCCAATTGATTTAATTTAATGTATTAGTGTGACTACAATTGGGGGCGGTACGGCCAATTAATTTAATTTAATGCCTCTGAAGGCAATTATCGATGCTAAGGACAATTAGTTACACATAATTTCTTAGAAGGCAATTGTGGGCATTGAGGCTAGTAAATTTAATTTTGTGCCTCCGAAGGCAATTACGGGTACCAAGGCAAATTAATATTACCTTAAGCCTCATTAGGAAACTTTAGGAGTACTGATAACAATTTTAAATAAGTGCTTTAGAATGTAATTGTGGCACTAAGGACAATTAATTTAATATCGTGCCTCGGAAAGCAATAGTAGGCACTAAGGCCAATCATTTTATTTTAATGCCTTAGTGTGCGTTCGAGGGCGATACGGCCAATTAATTTTATTTAGTGCCTTAGAAGGAAATTGTGTCTGTGAAGGTCAATTAATTAAATTTAATTTCTTAGAAGGAAACAACAGCATACCTTTGTAACAAATTGCCGGTACTAAGGTCAATTAGTTGAATTTATTGTTTTAGATTGTAACTGTGGCAATTAGGATAACTAATTTAATTTAATGCCTCATAAGGCGATTGTGGGCATTACGATCGATTGATTTAACTGAATGTGTCGTAAGCACTAGTTGGCACTAAGGCAAATTGATTTAATTCAATGTCTTAGTGCGCAATTGCAGGTGGTACGGGCAATTAATTTAATTTAGTGCCTCTGAAGGCAATTATGGGTGCTCAGGACAACTAGTTACACATAATTTCTTAGAAGGCAATTGTGGGAATTGGAGCCAGTAAATTTAATTTTGTGCCTCCGAAAGTAATTACCGGTACTAAGGCAAATTAATATAACCTTAAGCCTCGCTGGGAAACTTTAGGTAGTAATGATAACAATTTCAAATAAGTACTTTAGAATGTAATTTTGGCGAAAAGGACAATTAATTTAATATCGTGCCTCTAAAGCAATAGTGGGCATCTAAGGCCAATCATTTTATTTTAATGCCCTAGTGTGCGTTCGAGGGTGATACGGCCAATTAATTTTATTTAGTGCCTTAGAAGAAAATTGTGTCTATGAAGGTCAATTAATTAAATTTAATTTCTTAGATGGAAATTGCGAGCATTGATGGCAGTTAATTACGCCCAGATTTGGAAAAACGGATGGTACGGCAAATGAATTTAATTTTATACCTTCGTAGAAAATTGCCGAAGCTACGGTCAATTAGTTGAATTTAGTGTTTTAGACCTTCACTGTGGCAATATTAAATGACTAAGCCTTAATGCCTCATAAGGCGATTGTGGGCATTACGATCGATTGATTTAACTGAATGTGTCGTAAGCACTAGTTGCCACTAAGGCCAATTGATTTAATTTAATTTCTTAGTGTGAAATTGGGGGCGGTAAGGCCAATTAATTTAATTTAATGCCTCTGAAGGTAATTATCAGTGCTAAGGACAATTAGTTACACATAATTTCTTAGAAGGGGCAATTGCGGGCATTGAGGCTAGTAAATTTAATTTTGTGCCTCCGAAGGCAATTACGGTTTACTAAGGCAAATTAATATAACCTTAAGCCTCGCTAGGAAACTTTAGGAGTACTGATAACAATTTAAAATAAGTGATTTAGAATGTAATTGTGGCAACTAAGGACAATTAATTTAATATTGTGCCTCGGAAAGCCTTAGGAGGCACTAAGGCCAATCATTTTATTTTAATGCCTTAATTGTGCCTTCTAAGAAATTACGGCCAATTAATTTTATTAGCCTTAGCCTGATTAGTGCCTTAGAGATGTGTATAAGGAAATTGTGTCTGTGATGGTCAATTAATTAAATTTAATTTCTTTGACGGAAATTTGGAGCATTGATGGCAGTTAATTAAATTTTACGCCCAGATTTGGAAAAACGGAGGGTACGGCAAATTAATTTAATTTTATACCTTAGTAGAAAATTGCCGAAACTAAGGCCAATTATTTGAATTTAGTGTTTTAGAAGGTAACTGTGGCAATAAGGGTGACTAATTTAAAATTTAATGCCACATAAGGCGATTGTGGGCATTACGATCGATTGATTTAACTGAATGTGTCGTAAGCACTAGTTGCCACTAAGGCCAATTGATTTAATTTAATTTCTTAGTGTGAAATTGGGGGCGGTAAGGCCAATTAATTTAAGGCAATGCCTCTGAAGGTAATTATCAGTGCTAAGGACAATTAGTTACACATAATTTCTTAGAAGGCAATTGCGGGCATTGAGGCTAGTAAATTTAATTTTGTGCCTCCGAAGGCAATTACGGGTACTAAGGCAAATTAATATAACCTTAAGCCTCGCTAGGAAACTTTAGGGAGTACTGATAACAATTTTAAATAAGTGATTTAGAATGTAATTGTGGCACTAAGGACAATTAATTTAATATCGTGCCTCTTAAAGCAATAGTAGGCACTAAGGCCAATCATTTTATTTTAATGATTGTGTGCGTTCGAGGGCGATACGGCCAATTAATTTTATTTAGTGACTTAGAAGGAAATTGTGTCTGTGCACATTAGTATTAAATTAATTTTCGGAGGGTACGGCAAATTAATTTAATTTTATACCTTAGTAGAAAATTGCCGAAACTAAGGCCAATTATTTGAATTTAGTGTTTTAGAAGGTAACTGTGGCAATAAGGATAACTAATTTAATTTAATGCCACATAAGGCGATTGTGGGCATTACGATCGATTGATTTAACTGAATGTGTCGTAAACACTAGTTGCCCAAAGGCCAATTGATTTAATTTAATGTCTTAGTGTACAATTGGGGGCGGTACGACCAATTAATTTAATTTAATTCCTCTGAAGGCAATTGTGGATGCTAAGGACAATTAGCTACACATAATTTCTTGGAAGGCAATTGTGGGCATTGAGGCCAATAAATTTAATTTTGTGCCTCCGACGGCAATTACCGGTACTAAGAAAAATTAATATAACCTTAAGCCTCGACTATCTAGGAAATTAGGGAATACTGATAACAATTTCAAATAAGTGCTTTAGAATGTAAATGTGGCACTAATGACAATTAATTTAATATCGTGCCTCGGAAAGCAATAGTGGGCACTAAGGCCAATCGTTTTATTTTAATGCCTTAATTGGCGTATGTCTCTTATACAATCTAGATGTGTCACTAAGTAAAATAGTCCCACAATTGCCTTCTAAGAAATTATGTGTAACTAGTTGTCCTGATGGAAATTATAGATTGATGGCAGTTAAATAAATTTTACGCCCAGATTTGGAAAAACGGGTGGTACGGCAAATGAATTTAATTTTATACCTTCGTAGAAAATTGCTGAAGCTAAGGTCAATTAGTTGAATTTAGTGTTTTAGAAGGTAACTGTGGCAATAAGGATGACTAATTTAATTTAATGCCTCATAAGGCGATTGTGGGCATTACGATCGATTGATTTAACTGAATGTGTCGTAAGCACTAGTTGCCACTAAGGCCAATTGATGCTTTTTAATTTAATTTAATGTCTTAGTGTACAATTGGGGGCGGTACGGCCAATTAATTTAATTTAATGCCTCTGAAGGCAATTATTGGTGCTGAGGACAATTAGTTACACATAATTTCTTAGAATGCAATTGTGGGCATTGAGGCTAGTAAATTTAATTTTGTGCCTCCGAAGGCAATTATGGGTAATAAGGCAAATTAATATAACCTGAAGCCTCGCTAGAAAACTTTAGGGAGTACTGATAACAATTTCAAATAAGTGCTTTAGAATTTAATTGTGGCACTAAGGACAATTAATTTAATATCGTGCCTCGGAAAGCAATAGTAGGCACTAAAGCCAATCATTTCATTTTAATGCCTTAGTGTGCGTTCGAGGGCGATACGGCCAATTAATTTTATTTAGTGCCTTAGAAGGAAATTGTGTCTATGAAGGTCAATTAATTAAATTTAATTTCTTAGAAGGAAATTGCGAGCATTGATGCCAGTTAATTAAATTTTACGCCCAGATTTAGAAAAACGAAGGGTACGGCAAATTAATTTAATTTTATACCTTCGTATAAATTGCCGAAACTAAGGTCAATTAGTTGAATTTAGTGTTTTAGAAGGTAACTGTGGCAATAAGGATGACTAATTTAATTTAATTCCTCATAAGGCGATTGTGGGCATTACGATCGATTGATTTAACTGAATGTGTCGTAAACACTAGTTGCCACTAAGGCCAATTGATTTAATTTAATGTCGTATTGTTAAATTGGGGGCGGTACGGCCAATTAATTTAATTTAATGCCTCTGAAGGCAATTATCGGTGCTAAGGACAATTAGATACACATAATTTCTTAGAAGGCAATTGTTGGCATTGGGGACAGTAAATTTAATTTTGTGCCTCCGAAGGCAATTACCGGTACTAAGGCAAATTAATATAACCTTAAGCCTCGCTAGGAAACATTAGGGAGTACTGATAACAATTTCAAATAAGTGCTTTAGAATGTAATTGTGGCACTAAGGACAATTAATTTAATATCGTGCCTCGGAAAGCAATAGTAGGCACTAAGGCCAATCATTTTATTTTAATGCCTTAGTGTGCGTTCGAGGGCGATACGGCCAATTAATTTTATTTAGTGCCTTAGAAGGAAATTGTGTCTGTGAAGGTCAATTAATTAAATTTAATTTCTTGGAAGTAAATTGTGAGCATTGATGCCCGTTAATTAAATTTTACGCCCAGATTTGGAAAAACGGATGGTACGGCAAATTAATTTAATTTTATACCTTAGTTGAAAATAGCCGAAACTAAGATCAATTAGTTGAATTTAGTGTTTTAGAAGGTAACTGTGGCAATAAGGATGACGAATTTAATTGAATGCCTCATAAGGCGATTGTGGGAATTACTATCGATTGATTTAACTGAATGTGTCATAAGCACTAGTTGCCATTAAGGCCAATTGATTTAATTTAATGTCTTAGTGTGAAATTGGGGGCGGTACGGCCAATTAATTTAATTTAATGCCTCTGAAGGCAATTATCGATGCTATAAGGACAATTAGTTACACATAATTTCTTAGAAGGCAATTGTGGGCATTGAGGCTAGTAAATTTAATTTTGTGCCTCCGAAGGCAATTACGGGTACCAAGGCAAATTAATATTACCTTAAGCCTCATTAGGAAACTTTAGGGAGTACTGATAACAATTTTAAATTAGTGCTTTAGAATGTAATTGTGGCACTAACGACAATTAATTTAATATCGTGCCTCGTAAAGCAATAGTAGGCACTAAGGCCAATCATTTTATTTTAATGCCTTGGTGTGCATTCGAAGGCGATACGGCCAATTAATTTAATTTAGTGCCTTAGAAGGAAATTGTGTCTGTGAAGGTCAATTAATTAAATTTAATTTCTTAGAAGGAAATTAAGAGCATTGATGCCAGTTAATTAAATTTTACGCCCAGATTTGGAAAAAAGGAGGGTACGGCAAATTAATTTAATTTTATACCTTTGTAGAAAATTGCCGAAACTAAGGTCAATTAGTTGAATTTATTGTTTTAGACAGGTAACTGTGGCAATTAGGATAACTAATTTAATTTAATGCCTCATAAGGCGATTGTGGGCATTACGATCGATTGATTTAACTGAATGTGTCGTAAGCACTAGTTGGCACTAAGGCAAATTGATTTAATTCAATGTCTTAGTGCGCAATTGCAGGTGGTACGGGCAATTAATTTAATTTAGTGCCTCTGAAGGCAATTATGGGTGCTCAGGACAACTAGTTACACATAATTTCTTAGAAGGCAATTGTGGGAATTGGAGCCAGTAAATTTAATTTTGTGCCTCCGAAAGTAATTACCGGTACTAAGGCAAATTAATATAACCTTAAGCCTCGCTGGGAAACTTTAGGTAGTAATGATAACAATTTAAAATAAGTACTTTAGAATGTAATTGTGGCGAAAAGGACATTTAATTTAATATCGTGCCTCGGAAAGCAATAGTGGGCACAAAGGCCAATCATTTTATTTTAATGCCCTAGTGTGCGTTCGAGGGCGATACGGCCAATTAATTAATTATTTAGTGCCTTAGAAGAAAATTGTGTCTATGAAGGTCAATTAATTAAATTTAATTTCTTAGATGGAAATTGCGAGCATTGATGGCAGTTAATTACGCCCAGATTGGAAAAACGGATGGTACGGCAAATGAATTTAATTTTATACCTTCGTAGAAAATTGCCGAAGCTACGGTCAATTAGTTGAATTTAGCGTTTTAGAAGATAACTGTGGCAATAAGGATGACTAATTTAATTGAATGCCTCATAAGGCGATTGTGGGCATTACGATCGATTGAATTAACTGAATGTGTCGTAAGCACTAGTTGCCACTAAGGCCAATTGATTTAATTTAATTTCTTAGTGTGAAATTGGGGGCGGTACGGCCAATTAATTTAATTTAATGCCTCTGAAGGCAATTATCGGTGCTAAGGACAATTAGTTACACATAATTTCTTAGAAGGCAATTGTGGGCATTGAGGCTAGTAAATTTAATTTTGTGCCTCCGAAGGCAATTACGGGTACTAGAAATTATTGGCTAATTAAAGCAATTGTAGGCACTAAGGCCAATCATTTTATTTTAATGCCTTAGTGTGCGTTCGAGGGCGATACGGCCAATTAATTTTATTTAGTGCCTTAGAAGGAAATTGTGTCTGTGATGGTCAATTAATTAAATTTAATTTCTTTGACGGAAATTGCGAGCATTGATGCCAGTTAATTAAATTTTACGCCCAGATTTGGAAAAACAGAGGGTACGGCAAATTAATTTAATTTTATACCTTAGTAGAAAATTGCCGAAACTAAGGCCAATTATTTGAATTTAGTGTGTTAGAAGGTAACTGTGGCAATAAGGATAACTAATTTAATTTAATGCCTCATAAGGCGATTGTGGGCATTACGATCGATTAATTTAACTGAATGTGCCGACACGTAAACACTAGTTGCCACAAAGGCCAATTGATTTAATTTAATGTCTTAGTGTACAATTGGGGGCGGTACGACCAATTAATTTATTTTAATTCATCTGAAGGCAATTGTGGATGCTAAGGACAATTAGCTACACATAATTTCTTGGAAGGCAATTGTGGGCATTGATGTGTATAAATTTAATTTTGTGCCTCCGAAGCAATTACCGGTACTAAGAAAAATTAATATAACTTTAAGCCTCGCTCGCAATTTCCGGAGGCACAAAATTTAAATTTACTGCTCCCCAATGTAAATGTGGCTCTTATGACACATCTAGATGTATAAGAGACAGCTGCCTCGGAAAGCAATAGTGGGCACTATAAGAAATCATTTGTCTCTTAATGCCTTAGTGTGCGTTCGAGGGCGATACGGCCAATTAATTTTATTTAGTGCCTTAGAAGAAAATTGTGTCTGTTAAGGTCAATTAATTAAATTTAATTTTTAAGATGGAAATTGCGAGCATTGATGGCAGTTACATTAATAAATTTTACGCCCAGATTTGGAAAAACGGGTGGTACGGCAAATGAATTTAATTTTATACCTTCGTAGAAAATTGCTGAAGCTAAGGTCAATTAGTTGAATTTAGTGTTTTAGAAGGTAACTGTGGCAATAAGGATGACTAATTTAATTTAATGCCTCATAAGGCGATTGTGGGCATTACGATCGATTGATTTAACTAATGTGTCCTAAGCACTAGTTGCCACAAAAGCCAATTGATTTAATTTAATGTCTTAGTGTGCAATTGGGGGCGGTACGGCCAATTAATTTAATTTAATGCCTCTGAAGGCAATTATTGGTGCTGAGGACAATTAGTTACCCATAATTTCTTGGAAGGCAATTGGGGGCATTGAACCCAGTAAATTTAATTTTGTGCCTCCGAAGGCATTATTATAAGTACTAAGGCAAATTAATATAACCTTAAGCCTCGCTAAGAAACTTTAGGGAGTACTGATAACAATTTCAAATAAGTGCTTTAGAATGTAATTGTGGCACTCCTTTAATAATAAGGACAATTAATTTAATGTCGTGCCTCGGAAAGCAATAGTAGGCACTAAGGCCAATCATTTTATTTTAATGCCTTAGTGTGCGTTCGAGGGCGATACGGCCAATTAATTTTATTTAGTGCCTAAGAAGGAAATTGTGTCTGTGATGGTCAATTAATTAAATTTAATTTCTTTGTCGGAAATTGCGAGCATTGATGGCAGTTAATTAAATTTTACGCCCAGATTTGGAAAAACGGAGGGTACGGCAAATTAGTTTAATTTTATACCTTAGTAGAAAATTGCCGAAACTAAGGCCAATTATTTGAATTTAGTGTTTTAGAAGGTAACTGTGGCAATAAGGATAACTAATTTAATTTAATGCCTCATAAGGCGATTGTGGGCATTACGATCGATTGATTTAACTGATGTGTCTTATAAACACTAGTTGCCACAAAGGCCAATTGATTTAATTTAATGTCTTAGTGTGCAATTGGGGGCGGTACGACCAATTAATTTATTTTAATTCCTACCTGAAGGCAATTTTGGATGCTAAGGACAATTAGCTACACATAATTTCTTGGAAGGCAATTGTGTACATTGAGGCCAATAAATTTAATTTTGTGCCTCCGACGGCAATTACCGGTACTAAGAAAAATTAATATAACCTTAAGCCTCGCTAGGAAACATTAGGGAATACTGATAACAATTTCAAATAAGTGCTTTAGAATGTAAATGTGGCACTAATGACAATTAATTTAATATCGTGCCTCGTAAAGCAATAGTGGGCACTAAGGCCAATCATTTTATTTTAATGCCTTAGTGTGCGTTCGAGGGCGATACGGCCAATTAATTTTATTTAGTGCCTTAGAAGGAAATTGTGTCTGTGAAGGTCAATTAATTAAATTTAATTTCTTAGAAGAAAATTGCGAGCATTGATGCCAGTTAATTAAATTTTACGCCCAGATTTGGAAAAACGGGTGGTACGGCAAATTAATTTAATTTTATACCTTAGTAGATAATTGCCGATGCTCAGGAATTTATCAATTAGTTGAATTTAGTGTTTTAGAAGGTAACTGTGGCAATAAGGATGACTAATTTAATTTAATGCCTAATAAGGCGATTGTGGGCATTACGATCGATTGATTTAACTGAATGTGTCGTAAGCACTAGTTGCCACTAAGGCAAATTGATTTAATTTAATGTCGTAGTGTGAAATTGGGGGCGGTACGGCCAATTAATTTAATTTAATGCCTCTGAAGGCAATTAAGGGTGCTAAGGACAATTAGTTACACATAATTTCTTAGAAAGCAATTGTGGGCATTGAGACTAGTAAATTTAATTTTGTGCCTCCGAAGGCAATTACGGGTACCAAGGCAAATTAGTGTAAAATTAAGCCTCGCTAGGAAACTTTAGGGAGTACTGATAACAATTTCAAATAAGTGCTTTAGAATGTAATTGTGGCACTAAGGACAATTAATTTAATATCGTGCCTCGGAAAGCAATAGTAGGCACTAAGGCCAATCATTTTATTTTAATGCCTTAGTGTGATCGTTCGAGGGCGATACGGCCAATTAATTTTATTTAGTGCCTTAGATTAAAATTGTGTCTGTGAAGGTCAATTAATTAAATTTAATTTCTTAGAAGGAAATTGCGAGCACATGATGCAGTTAATTAAATTTTACGCCCAGATTTGGAAAAACGGATGGTACGGCAAATTAATTTAATTTTATACCTTAGTAGAAAATTGCCGAAACTAAGGTCAATTAGTTGAATTTAGTGTTTTAGAAGGTAACTGTGGCAATAAGGATGACTAATTTACTTGAATGCCTCATAAGGCAATTGTGGGTATTACTATCGATTGATTTAACTGAATGTGTCGTAAGCACTAGTTGACACTAAGGCCAATTGATTTAATTTAATGTCTTAGTGTGCAATTGGGGGCGGTACGGCCAATTAATTTAATTTCATGCCTCTGAAGGCAATTATTGGTGCTGAGGACAATTAGTTACACATAATTTTCTTAGAAGGAAATTGTGGGCATTGAGGCCAGTAAGCTAATAATATTTAATTTGGTGCCTCCGAAGGCAATTATGGGTACGAATGCAGATTAATATAACCTTAAGCCTCGCTAGGAAACTTAAAGGAGTACTGATAACAATTTCAAATAAGTACTTTAGAATGTAATTGTGGCAATAAGGATAATAAATTTAATATCTTGCCTCGAAAAGCAATAGTGGGCACTAAAGCCAATCATTTTATTTTAATGCCTTAGTGTGCGTTCGAGGGCGATACGGCCAATTAATTTTATTTAGTGCCTTAGAAAAAAATTGTGTCTGTGAAGGTCAATTAATTAAATTTAATTTCTTAGATGGAAATTGCGAGCATTGATGGCAGTAAATTACGCCCAGATTTGGAAAAATGGATGGTACGGCAAATGAATTTAATTTTATACCTTCGTAGAAAATTGCCGAAGCTACGGTCAATTAGTTGAATTTAGTGTTTTAGAAGGTAACTGTGGCAATAAGGATGACTAATTTAATTGAATGCCTCATAAGGCGATTGTGGGCAACATTATTAATACACAATTTAATTCAATTTAATTGGCAATTTTATAGTAAAAGAGGCCATTAAATGCCTTAATTAATTGCAATCTACCGAAGGCACTAAGGCAAATTGCCTATATAGGCATTCTTATAAGCAAATAATCTCTTAAACCTTCGCTATAAAGTGCTAAGGACAATTAGTTACACATAATTTCTTAGAAGGCAATTGTGGGCATTGAGGCCAGTAAATTTAATTTTGTGCCTCCGAAGGCAATTACGGGTACTAAGGCAAATTAATATAACCTTAAGCCTCGCTAGGAAACTTTAGGGAGTACTGATAACAATTTCAAATAAGTGCTTTAGAATGTAATTGTGGCAATAAGGATAATAAATTTAATATCTTGCCTCGGAAAGCAATAGTGGGCACTAGGCCAATCATTTTATTTTAATGCCTTAGTGTGCGTTCGAGGACAATACGGCCAATTAATTTTATTTAGTGCCTTAGAAAAAAATTGTGTCTGTCAAGGTCAATTAATTAAATTTAATTTCTATTAATTGTCCTAGATGGAAATTGCGAGCATTGATGGCAGTTAATTAAATTTTACGCCCAGATTTGGAAAAACGGATGGTACGACAAATTAATTTACTTTTATACCTTAGTAGAAAATTGGCGATACTAAGGTCAATTAGTTGAATTTAGTGTTTTAGAAGGTAACTGTGGCAATAAGGATGACTAATTTAATTGAATGCCTCATAAGGCGATTGTGGGCATTAGGATCGATTGATTTAACTGAATGTGTCGTAAGCACTAGTTGCCACTAAGGCCAATTGATTTTATTTAATGTCTTAGTGTGCAATTGGGGGAGGTACGGCCAATTAATTTAATTTAATGCCTCTGAAGGCAATTATTGGTGCTGAGGACAATTAGTTACACATAATTTCTTAGAATGGAATTGTGGGCATTGAGCCCTGTAAATTTAATTTTGGGCCTTCGAAGGCAATTACGGGTAATAAGGCAAATTAATATAACCTTAAGCCTCGCCAGAAAACTTTAGGGAGTACTGATAACAATTTCAAATAAGTGCTTTAGAATGTAATTGTGGCACTAAGGATAATTAATTTAATATCGTGCCTCGGAAAGCAATAGTGGTCACTAAGGCCAATCATTTTATTTTAATGCCTTAGTGTGCGTTCGAGACCGATATGGCCATTTAATTTTATTTAGTTCCTTAGAAGAAAATTGTGTCTGTTAAGGTCAATTAATTAAATTTAATTTTTAAGACGGAAATTGCGAGCATTGATGGCAGTTAAATAAATTTTACGCCACCATTTGGAAAAACGGGTGGTACGGCAAATGAATTTAATTTCATACCTTCATAGAAAATTGCTGAAGCTAAGGTCAATTAGTTGAATTTAGTGTTTTAGAAGGTAACTGTGGCAATAAGGATGACTAATTTAATTTAATGCCTCATAAGGCGATTGTGGGCATTACGATCGATTGATTTAACTGAATGTGTCGGAAAGCAATAGTAGGCACTAAGGCCAATCATTTTATTTTAATGCCTTAGTGTGTAATGTATCTCCATTAATAAATTAAATTAATCGCCACATCTAGATGTGTATAAGAGAGAAGGTAACTGTGGCAATAAGGATGACTAATTTAATTTAATGCCTCATAAGGCGATTGTGGGCATTACGATCGATTGATTTAACTGAATGTGTCGTAAGCACTAGTTGCCACAAAGGCCAATTGATTTAATTTAATGTCTTAGTGTGCAATTGGGGGCGGTACGGCCAATTAATTTAATTTAATGCCTCTGAAGGCAATTATTGGTGCTGAGGACAATTAGTTACACATAATTTCTTAGAAGGCAATAGTGGGCATTAGGGCCAGTAAATTTATGATTTTGTGTCTTCGAAGGCAATTACCGGTACTAAGGCAAACAAATATAACCTTAAGCCTCGCAAGGAAACTTTAGGGAGTACTGATAACAATTTCAAATAAGTTCTTTAGAATGTAATGGTGGCAATAAAGAGAATTAATTTAATATCATGTATCGGAAAGCAATAGTGGGCACTAAGGCCAATCATTTTATTTTAATGCCTTAGTGTGCGTTCGAGGGCGATACGGCCAATTAATTTTATTTAGTGCCTTAGAAGGAAATTGTGTCTGTGAAGGTCAATTAATTAAATTTAATTTCTTAGAAGGAACCATTTAATTAAATTTTACGCCCAGATTTGGAAAAACGGATGGTACGCCAAATTAATTTAATATTATACCTTAGTAGATAATTGCCGAAACTAAGGTCAATTAGTTGAATTTAGTGTTTTAGAAGGTAACTGTGGCAATAAGGATGACTGATTTAATTCAATGCCTCATAAGGCGATTGTGGGGATTACGATCGATTTCGATTTAACTGAATGTGTCGTAAACACTAGTTGCCCCAAAGGCCAATTGATTTAATTTAATGTCTTAGTGTGAAATTGGGGGCGGTACAGCCAATTAATTTAATTTAATGCCTCTGAAGGCAATTATTGGTGTTAAGGACAATTAGTTACAAATAATTTCTTAGAAGGCAATAGTGGGCATTAGGGCCAGTAAATTTAATTTTGTGCCTCCGAAGGCAATTACGGGTACGAAGGCAAATTAATATAACCTTAAGCCTCGCTAATTGCCTTCAGTCTCTTATACGATAACAATTTCAAATAAGTGCTTTAGATACAAATTGTGGCACTAAGGACAATTAATTTAATATCGTGCCTCGGAAAGCAATAGTAGGCACTAAGGCCAATCATTTTATTTTAATGCCTGAGTATGCGCTCGAGGGGGATACGGCCAATTTATTTTATTTAGTGCCATAGAAGGAAATTGTGTCTGTGAAGGTCAATTAATTAAATTTAATTTTTTAGAAGGAAATTGAGAGCCATTGATGCTCATTAATTAAATTTTACGCCCAGATTTGGAAAAACGGATTCTACGGCAAATTAATTTAATTTTATACCTTAGTAGAAAATTGTCGAAACTGAGGTCAATTAGTTGAATTTAGTGTTTTGGAAGGTAACTGTCGCAATAAGGATGACTAATTTAATTTAATGCCTCAGAAGGCGATTGTGGGCATTACGATCGATTGATTTACCGGAATGTTTCGTAAGCATTAGTTGCCACAAAGGCCAATTGATTTAATTTAATGTCTTAGTGTGCAATTGGGGCGGTACGGCACTAAATTAATTTAATTTAATGCGCTCTAAAGGCAATTATTGGTGCTGAGGACAATTAGTTACACATTATTTCTTAGAAGGCAATAGTGGGCATTAGGGCCAGTATTAGTTTAATTTTGTGTCTTCGAAGGCAATTACCGGTACTAAGGCAAACAAATATAACCTTAAGCCGTACCTCCCCTTTAGGGAGTACTGATAACAATTTCAAATAAGTTCTTTTTAGAATGTAATGGTGGCAATAAAGAGAATTAATTTAATATCGTGCATCGGAAAGCAATAGTAGGCACTAAGGCCAATCATTTTATTTTAATGCCTTAGTGTGCGTTCGAGGGCGATACGGCCAATTAATTTTATTTAGTGCCTTAGAAGGAAATTGTGTCTGTGAAGGTCAATTAATTAAATTTAATTTCTTAGAAGGAACCAATTAATTAAATTTTACGCCCAGATTTGGAAAAACGGAAGGTACGCCAAATTAATTTAATTTTATACCTTAGTAGATAATTGCCGAAACTATGGTCAATTAGTTGAATTTAGTGTTTTAGAAGGTAACTGTGGCAATAAGGATGATGAATTTAATTGAATTCCTCAAAAGGCGATTGTGGGCATTACTATCGTTTGATTTAAACTGAATGTGCCGTAAGCACTTGTTGGCACTAAGGCCAATTGATTTAATTTAATGTCTTAGTGTGCAATTACGGGCGGTATGACCAATTAATTTATTTCGATTAATTCCTCTAAAGGCAATTTTGGATGCTAAGGACAATTAGCTACACATAATTTCTTGGAAGGCAATTGTGGGCATCGAGGCCAATAAATTTAATTTTGTGCCTCCGACGGCAATTACCGGTACTAAGGCAAATTAATATAACCTTAAGCCTCGCTAGGAAACTTTAGGGAGTACAGATTACAATTTCAAATAAGTGCTTTAGAATGTAAATGTGGCACTAAGGACAATTAATTTAATATCGTGCCTCGGAAAGCAATAGTGGGCACTAAGGCCAATCATTTTATTTTAATGCCTTAGTGTGCGTTCGAGGGCGATACGGCCAATTAATTTTATTTAGTGCCTTAGAAGAAAATTGTGTCTGTTAAGGTCAATTAATTAAATTTAATTTTTAAGATGGAAATTGCGAGCATTGATGGCAGTTAATTAAATTTTACGCCCAGATTTAGAAAAACGGGTGGTACGGCAAATGAATTTAATTTTATACCTTCGTAGAAAATTGCTGACTAAACAAGCTAAGGTCAATTAGTTTAATTTAGTGTTTCTTAAGGTAACTGTGGCAATCTAAGACACTAATTTAATTTAATGCCTCATAAGGCGATTGTGGGCATTACGATCGATTGATTTAACTGAATGTGTCGTAAGCACTAGTTGCCACTAAGGCCAATTGATTTAATTTAATGTCTTAGTGTGTAATTGGGGACGGTACGTCCAATTAATTTCATTTAATGCCTCTGAAGGCAATTATCAGTGCTAAGGACAATTAGTAACACATAATTTCTTAGCATGCAATTGTGGGCATTGAGACCAGTAAATTTAATTTTGTGCCTCCGAAGGCAATTACGGGTACCAAGGCTTAATTAAATCTTAAATAAATTGTCCCGCGCTAGGAAACTTTAGGGAGTACTGATAACAATTTTAAATAAGTGCTTTAGAATGTAATTGTGGCACTAAGGACAATTAATTTAATATCGTGCCTCGGAAAGCAATAGTAGGCACTAAGGCCAATCATTTTATTTTAACTGCCTGCCTTAGTGTGCGTTCGAGGGCGATACGGCCAATTAATTTTATTTAGTGCCTTAGAAGGAAATTGTGTCTGTGAAGGTCAATTAATTAAATTTAATTTCTTAGAAGGAAATCGCCAGCATTGATGCCAGTTAATTTAATTTTAGCCCTGATTTGGAAAAACGAGGGTACGGCAAATTAATTTAATTAAGCACCTAAGGCATTGCCGCACACTAAGGTAAAATTAGTTGGCCTTAGTGCCTACTATTGCTTTCCGAGGCATGATATTAAACTGTTGCTTTAAGGATGATTAATTTTATTTAATGCCTCATAAGGCGAACCTGGGCTTATACGATCGATTGATTTAACTGAATGTGTCGTAAGCACTAGTTGCCACTAAGGCCAATTGATTTAATTTAATGTCTTAGTGTGCAATTGGGGACGGTACGGCCAATTAATTTCATTTAATGCCTCTGAAGGCAATTATCGGTGCTAAGGACAATTAGCTACACATAATGTCTTAGCATGCAATTGTGGGCATTGTTAATTGAAATTATTAAAAATTAATATAACCTTAAGCCTCGCTAGGAAACTTTAGGGAGTACTGATAACAATTTCAAATAAGTGCTTTAGAATGTAATTGTGGCACTAAGGACAATTAATTTAATGTCGTGCCTCGGAAAGCAATAGTAGGCACTAAGGCCAATCATTTTATTTTAATGCCTTAGTGTGCGTTCGAGGGCGATACGGCCAATTAATTTTATTTAGTGCCTAAGAAGGAAATTGTGTCTGTGATGGTCAATTAATTAAATTTAATTTCTTTGTCGGAAAAAATTAGCATTCTATGGCACTTAATTAAATTTTACGCCCATACTTCTAAAAACGGAGGGTACGGCAAATTAGTTTAATTTTATACCTCAGTAGAAAATTGCCGAAACTAAGGCCAATTATTTGAATTTAGTGTTTTAGAAGGTAACTGTGGCAATAAGGATAACTAATTTAATTTAATGCCTCAATAAGGCGATTGTGGGCATTACGATCGATTGATTTAACTGAATGTGCCGTAAACACTAGTTGCCACAAAGGCCAATTGATTTAATTTAATGTCTTAGTGTGCAATTGGGGGCGGTACGACCAATTAATTTAATTTAATTCCTCTGAAGGCAATTGTGGATGCTCAGGACAATTAGCTACACATAATTTCTTAGAAGGCAATTGTGGGCATTGAGGCCAGTAAATTTAATTTTGTGCCTCCGAAGGCAATTACCGGTACTAAGGAAAATTAATATAACCTTAAGCCTCGCTAGGAAACATTAGGGAATACTGATAACAATTTCAAATAAGTGCTTTAGAATGTAAATGTGGCACTAATGACAATTAATCTAATATCGTGCCTCGGAAAGCAATAGTGGGCACTAAGGCCAATCATTTTATTTTAATGCCTTAGTGTGCGTTCGAGAGCGATACGGCCAATTAATTTTATTTAGTGCCTTAGAAGAAAATTGTGTCTGTGAAGGTCAATTACAATTAAATTTAATTTCTTAGAAGGAAATTGCGAGCATTGATGCCAGTTAATTAAATTTTATGCCCAGATTTGGAAAAATGGGTGGTACGGCAAATTAATTTAATTTTATACCTTAGTAGAAAATTGCCGAAGCTAAGGTCAATTAGTTGAATTTAGTGTTTTAGAAGGTAACTGTCGCAATAAGGATGACTAATTTAATTTAATGCCTCATAAGGCGATTGTGGACATTACGATCGATTGATTTAACTGAATGTGTCGTAAACACTAGTTGCCACTAAGGCCAATTGATTTAATTTAATGTCTTAGTGTGCAATTGGGGGCGGTACTACCAATTAATTTAATTTAATGCCTCTGAAGGCAATTATCGGAGCTAAGGACAATTAGTTACACATAATTTCTTAGAAGGCAATTGTGGGCATTGAGACTAGTAAATTTAATTTTGTGCCTCTGAATGCAATTAAGGGTACCAAGGCAAATTAATATAACCTTAAGCCTCGCTAGGAAACACATTAGGGAGTACTGATAACAATTTTAAATAAGTGCTTTAGAATGTAATTGTGGCACTAAGGACAATTAATTTAATATCGTGCCTCGGAATGCAATAATAGACACTAAGGCCAATCATTTTATTTTAATGCCTTAGTGTGCGTTCGAGGGTAATACGGCTAATTAATTTTATTTAGTGCCTTAGAAGGAAATTGTGTCTGTGAAAGTCAATTAATTAAATTTAATTTCTTTGAAGGAAATTGCGAGCATTGGTGCCAGTTAATTAAATTTTATGCCCAAATTTGGAAAAACGGAGGGTACGGCAAATTAATTTAATTTTATACCTTAGTAGAAAATTGACGAAACTAAGGTCAATTAGTTGAATTTAGTGTTTTAGAAGGTAACTGTGGCAATAACGATAACCAATTTAATTTAATGCCTCATAAGGCGATTGTGGGCATTACGATCGATTGATTTAACTGAATGTGTCGTAAGCACTAGTTGGCACTAAGGCCAATTGATACTGCCCATGTTAATTTAATGTCTTTGTGTGCAATTGGGGGCGGTACGGCCAATTAATTTAATTTAATGCATCTGAAGGCAATTATTGGTGCTAAGGACAATTAGTTACACATAATTTCTTAGAAGGCAATTGTGGGCATTGAGTCCAGTAAATTTAATTTTGTGCCTCCTAATGCAATTACGGGTACGAAGGCAAATTAATATAACCTTAAGCCTCGCTAGGAAACTATGGGGAGTACTGATAACAATTTCAAATAAGTGCTTTAGAATGTAATTGTGGCAATAAGGATAATAAATTTAATATCTTGCCTCGGAAAGCAATAGTGGGCACTAAGGCCAATCATTTTATTTTAATGCCTTAGTGTGCATTCGAGGCCGATACGGCCAATTAATTTTATTTAGTGCCTTAGAAGAAAATTGTGTCTGTTTTGGTCAATTAATTAAATTTAATTTCTAAGATGGAAATTGCGAGCATTGATGGCAGTTAATTAAATTTTACGCCCAGATTTAGAAAAACCGCACATTAATTGGTACGGCAAATGAATTTAATTTTATACCTTCGTAGAAAATTGCTGAAGCTAAGGTCAATTAGTTGAATTTAGTGTTTTAGAAGGTAACTGTGGCAATAAGGATGACTGATTTAATTTAATGCCTCATAAGGCGATTGTGGGCATTACGATCGACTGATTTAACTGAATGTGTCGTAAGCACTAGTTGCCACTAAGGCCAATTGATTTAATTTAATGTCTTAGTGTGTAATTGGGGACGGTACGGCCAATTAATTTCATTTAATGCCTCTAAAGGCAATTATCGGTGCTAAGGACAATTAGTTACACATAATTTCTTAGAATGCAATTGTGGGCATCGAGACCAGTAAATTTAATTTTGTTCCTCCGAAGGCAATTACGGGCACCAAGGCTAATTAATATAACCTTAAGCCGCGCTAGGAAACTTTAGGGAGTACTGATAACAATTTTAAATAAGTGCTTTAGAATGTAATTGTGGCAATAAGGACAATTAATTTAATAATTACATTCTAAAGCCTCGTGCCTCGGAAAGCAATAGTAGGCACTAAGACCAATCATTTTATTTTAATGCCTTAGTGTGCGTTCGAGGGCGATACGGCCAATTAATTTTATTTAGTGCCTTAGAAGGAAATTGTGTCTGTGAAGGTCAATTAATTAAATTTAATTTCTTAGAAGGAAATTACGAGCATTGATGCCAGTTAATTAATTCTTACGCCCAGATTTAGAAAAACGGAGGGTACGGCAAATTAATTTAATTTTATACCTCAGTAGATAATTGCCGAAACTAAGGTCAATTAGTTGAATTTAGTGTTTTAGAAGGTAACTGTGGCAATAAGGATGACTAATTTTATTTAATGCCTCATAAGGCGAATGTGGGCATTCCGATCGATTGATTTAACTGAATGTGTCGTAAGCACTAGTTGCCACTAAGGCCAATTGATTTAATTTAATGTCTTAGTGTGCAATTGGGGTGGTACGGCCAATTAATTTAATTTAATGCCTCTGAAGGAAATTATTGGTGCTGAGGTTAAGGACAATTAGTTACACATAATTTCTTAGAAGGCAATTATGTGCATTGAGGCCAGTAAATTTAATTTTGAACCTCCGAAGGCAATTACGGGTACGAAGGCAAATTAATATAACCTTAAGCCTCGCTAGGAAACTTTAGGGAGTACTAATAACAATTTCAAATAAGTGCTTTAGAATGTAAATGTGGCACTAAGGACAATTAATTTAATATCGTGCCTCGGAAAGCAATAGTGGGCACTAAGGCCAATCATTTTATTTTAATGCCTTAGTGTGCGTTCGAGGGCGATACGGCCAATTAATTTTATTTAGTGCCTTAGAAAAAAATTGTGTCTGTGAAGGTCAATTAATTAAATTAAATTTTTTAGATGGAAATTACGAGCATTGATGGCAGTTAATTAAATTTTACGCCCAGATTTGGAAAAACGGAGGGTACGGCAAATTAATTTAATTTTATACCTCAGTAGATAATTGCCGAAACTAAGGTCAATTAGTTGAATTTAGTGTTTTAGAAGGTAACTGTGGCAATAAGGATGACTAATTTTATTTAATGCCTCATAAGGCGAATGTGGGCATTCCGATCGATTGATTTAACTGAATGTGTCGTAAGCACTAGATGCCACTAAGGCCAATTGATTTAATTTAATGTCTTAGTGTGCAATTGGGGGTGGTACGGCCAATTAATTTAATTTAATGCCTCTGAAGGAAATTATTGGTGCTGAGGACAATTAGTTACACATAATTTCTTAGAATGCAATTGTGGGTATTGAGGCCAGTAAATTTAATTTTGAACCTCCGAAGGCAATTACGGGTACGAAGGCAAATTAATATAACCTTAAGCCTCGCTAGGAAACTTTAGGGAGTACTGATAACAATTTCAAATAAGTGCTTTAGAATGTAAATGTGGCACTAAGGACAATTAATTTAATATCGTGCCTCGGAAAGCAACAGTGGGCACTAAGGCCAATCATTTTATTTTAATGCCTTAGTGTGCGTTCGAGGGCGATACGGCCAATTAGTATTATTTTATTTAGTGCCTTAGAAAAAAATTGTGTCTGTGAAGGTCAATTAATTAAATTAAATTTTTTAGATGGAAATTACGAGCATTGATGGCAGTTAATTAAATTTTACGCCCAGATTTGGAAAAACGGATGGTACGACAAATTAATTTAATTTTATACCTTAGTAGAAAATTGCCGAAACTAAGGTCAATTAGTTGAATATAGTGTTTTAGAAGGTAACTGTGGCAATAAGGATAACTAATTTAATTTAATGCCACATAAGGCGATTGTGGGCATTGCGATCGATCGATTTAACTGAATGTGTCGTAAACACTAGTTGGCACTAAGGCCAATTGATTTAATTTAATGTCTTTGTGTGCAATTAAATTACGGCCAATTAATTTAATTTGCCACATCTGAAGGCAATTATTGGTGCTAAGGACAATTAGTTACACATAATTTCTTAGAAGGCAATTGTGGGCATTGAGGCCAGTAAATTTAATTTTGTGCCTCCTAATGCAATTACGCCGGGTACGAAGGCAAATTAATATAACCTTAAGCCTCGCTAGGAAACTATGGGGAGTACTGATAACAATTTCAAATAAGTGCTTTAGAATGTAATTGTGGCAATAAGGATAATAAATTTAATATCTTGCCTCGGAAAGCAATAGTGGGCACTAAGGCCAATCATTTTATTTTAATGCCTTAGTGTGCATTCGAGGGCGATACGGCCAATTAATTTTATTTAGTGCCTTAGAAGAAAATTGTGTCTGTTTTGGTCAATTAATTAAATTTAATTTCTAAGATGGAAATTGCGAGCATTGATGGCAGTTAATTAAATTTTACGCCCAGATTTAGAAAAACGGGTGGTACGGCAAATGAATTTAATTTTATACCTTCGTAGAAAATTGCTGAAGCTAAGGTCAATTAGTTGAATTTAGTTTTTAAAATTGTAATCAGTGGCAATAAGGATGTCTAATTTAATTTAATTCCTCATAAGGCGATTGTGGGCATTACGATCGATCGATTTAACTGAATGTGTCGTAAGCACTAGTTGCCACTAAGTCCAATTGATTTAATTTAATGTCTTAGTGTGCAATTGGGGGCGGTACGGCCAATTAATTTAATTTAATGCCTCTAAAGGCAATTATCGGTGCTAAGGACAATTAGTTACAAATAATTTCTTAGCATGCAATTGTGGGCATCGAGACCAGTAAATTTAATTTTGTTCCTCCGAAGGCAATTACGGGCACCAAGGCTAATTAATATAACCTTAAGCCGCTAGGAAACTTTAGGGAGTACTGATAACAATTTTAAATAAGTGCTTTAGAATGTAATTGTGGCAATAAGGACAATTAATTTAATATCGTGCCTCGGAAAGCAATAGTGGGCACTAAGGCCAATCATTTTATTTTAATGCCTTAGTGTGCGTTCGAGGGCGATACGGCCAATTAATTTTATTTAGTGCCTTAGATGAAAATTGTGTCTGTGAAGGTCAATTAATTAAATTTAATTTCTTAGAAGGAAATTGCGACATAATACAATGAAGGCAATTAAAGCTAAGGACAATTAGTTACACATAATTTCTTAGAAGGCAATTGTGGGCATTGAGGCCAGTAAATTTAATTTTGTGCCTCTGAAGGCAATTACGGGTACCAAGGCAAATTAATATAACCTTAAGCCTCGCTAGGAAATATTAGGGAGTACTGATAACAATTTCAAATAAGTGCTTTAAGAATGTAATTGTGGCAATAAGGATAATTAATTTAATATCGTTCCTCGGAAAGCAATAGTGGGCACTAAGCCCAATCATTTTATTTTAATGCCTTAGTGTGCCTTCGAGGTGTTACGGCTAATTAATTTTATTTAGTGCCTTAAAGAAAATTGTGTCTGTGGAGGTCAATTAATTAAATTTAATTTCTTAGATGGAAATTGCGAGCATTGATGGCAGTTAATTAAATTTTACGCCCAAATTTGGAAAAACGTAGGGTACGGCAAATTAATTTAATTTTATACCTTAGTAGAAAATTGACAAAACTAAGGTCAATTAGTTGAATTTAGTGTTTTAGAAGGTAACTGTGGCAATAAGGATAACCAATTTCATTTAATGCCTCATATGGCGATTGTGGACATTACGATCGATTGATTTAACTAAATGTGTCGTAAGCACTAGTTGCCACTAAGGCCAATTGATTTAATTTAATGTCTTAGTGTGCAATTGGGGGCGGTACTACCAATATAATGTAATTTAATGCCTCTGAAGGCAATTATCGGAGCTAAGGACAATTAGTTACACATAATTTCTTAGAAGGCAATTGTGGGCATTGAGGCTAGTTAATTTAATTTTGTGCCTCTGAAGGCAATTACGGTACTAAGGCAAATTAATATAACCTTAAGCCTCGCTAGGAAATATTAGGGAGTACTGATAACAATTTTAAACAATTGCTTTAGAATGTAATTGTGGCACTAATTGACAATTAATTTAATATCGTGCCTCGAAAAGCAATAATAGGCACTAAGGCCAATTATTTTATTTTAATGCCTTAGTGTGCCCTCGAACTCTTATAAGGCTAATTAATTTTATTTAGTGCCTTAGAAGGAAATTGTGTCTGTGAAGGTCAATTAATTAAATTTAATTGGCCTTGGAGGAAAATTGCGAGCATTGGTGGCAGTTAATTAAATTTTACGCCCAGATTTGGAAAAACGGATGGTACGACAAATTAATTTAATTTTATACCTTAGTTAGAAAATTGCCGAAACTAAGGTTAATTTATTGAATTTAGTGTTTTAGAAGGTAACTGTGGCAATAAGGATGACTAATTTAATTTAATGTCTCATTAAGGCGATTGTTGCATTACGATCGATTGATTTACCTGAAAGTGTCGTAAGCACTAGTTGCCACTAAGGCATTATTGATTTAATTTAATGTCTTAGTGTGCAATTGCGGCGGTACGGCCAATTAATTTAATTTAATGCCTCTGAAAGCAATTATTGGTGCTGAGGAACAATTAGTTACACATATTTTTTTAGAAGGCAATTGTTGGCATTGAGGCCAGTAAATTTAATTTTGTGCCTCCGAAAGCAATTACGGGTAATAAGGCAAATTAATATAACTGCCTTGGCAGATTTTATTTTAATGCCTTAGTGTGCCTTCGAGGGTGTTACGGCTAATTAATTTTATTTAGTGCCTTAGAAGAAAATTGTGTCTGTGGAGGTCAATTAATTAAATTTAATTTCTTAGATGGAAATTGCGAGCATTGATGGCAGTTAATTAAATTTTACGCCCAAATTTGGAAAAACGTAGGGTACGGCAAATTAATTTAATTTTATACCTTAGTAGAAAATTGACAAAACTAAGGTCAATGAGTTGAATTTAGTGTTTTAGAAGGTAACTGTGGCAATAAGGATAACCAATTTCATTTAATGCCTCATATGGCGATTGTGGACATTACGATCGATTGATTTAACTAAATGTGTCGTAAGCACTAGTTGCCACTAAGGCCAATTGATTTAATTTAATGTCTTAGTGTGCAATTGGGGGCGGTACTACCAATTAATGTAATTTAATGCCTCTGAAGGCAATTATCGGAGCTAAGGACAATTAGTTACACATAATTTCTTAGAAGGCAAATTAATTTTCTACTTATTGTGGGCATTGAGGCTAGTAAATTTAATTTTGTGCCTCCGAAGGCAATTACGGGTACCAAGGCAAATTAATATAACCTTAAGCCTCGCTAGGAAACTTTAGGGAGTACTGATAACAATTTCAAATAAGTGCTTTAGAATGTAAATGTGGCACTAAGGACAATTAATTTAATATCGTGCCTCGAAAAGCAATAATAGGCACTAAGGCCAATTATTTTATTTTAATGCCTTAGTGTGCGTTCGAGGCACTTACGGCTAATTAATTTTATTTAGTGCCTTAGAAGGAAATTGTGTCTGTGAAGGTCAATTAATTAAATTTAATTTCTTGGAGGGAAATTGCGAGCATTGGTGGCAGTTAATTAAATTTTACGCCCAGATTTGGAAAAACGGATGGTACGACAAATTAATTTAATTTTACACCTTAGTAGAAAATTGCCGAAACTAAGGTCAATTAGTTGAATTTAGTGTTTTAGAAGGTAACTGTGGCAATAAGGATGACTAATTTATTTTAATTTATTTAATGTCTCATAAGGCGATTGTGGGCATTACGATCGATTGATTTCTTCTAATGTGTCGTAAGCACTAATTGCCACTAAGGCCAATTGGTTTAATTTAATGTCTTAGTGTGCAATTGCGGCGGTACATCCAATGTGTATAAGAGACATGCCTCTGAAAGCAATTATTGGTGCTGAGGAACAATTAGTTACACATATTTTTTTAGAAGGCAATTGTGGGCATTGAGGCCAGTAAATTTAATTTTGTGCCTCCGAAAGCAATTACGGGTAATAAGGCAAATTAATATAACCTTAAGCCTGACTAGGAAACTTTAGGGAGTACTGATAACAATTTCAAATAAGTACTTTAGAATGTAATTGTGGCAATAAGGATAATTAATTTAATATCGTTCCTCGGAAAGCAATAGTGGGCACTAAGCCCAATCATTTTATTTTAATGCCTTAGTGTGCCTTCGAGGGTGTTACGGCTAATTAATTTTATTTAGTGCCTTAGAAGAAAATTGTGTCTGTTAGGGAGGTCAATTAATTAAATTTAATTTCTTAGATGGAAATTGCGAGCATTGATGGCAGTTAATTAAATTTTATGCCCAAATTTGGAAAAATGGGTGGTACGGCAAATTAATTTAATTTTATACCTTAGTAGATAATTGCCGAAGCTAAGGTCAATTAGTTGAATTTAGTGTTTTAGAAGGTAAATTTGCAATAAGGATGACTAATTTAATTTAATGCCTCATAAGGCGATTGTGGACATTACGATCGATTGATTTAACTGAATGTGTCGTAAGCACTAGTTGCCACTAAGGCCAATTGATTTAATTTAATGTCTTAGTGTGCAATTGGGGGCGGTACTACCAATTAATTTAATTTAATGCCTCTGAAGGCAATTATCGGAGCTAAGGACAATTAGTTACACATAATTTCTTAGAAGGCAATTGTGGGCATTGGGGCTAGTAAATTTAATTTTGTGCCTCTGAATGCAATTAAGGGTACCAAGGCAAATTAATATAACCTTAAGCCTCGCTAGGAAACATTAGGGAGTACTGATAACAATTTTAAATAAGTGCTTTAGAATGTAATTGTGGCACTAAGGACAATTAATTTAATATCGTGCCTCGGAAAGCAATAATAGGCACTAAGGCCAATCATTTTATTTTAATGCCTTAGTGTGCGTTCGAGGGTAATACGGCTAATTGATTTTATTTAGTGCCTTAGAAGAAAATTGTGTCTGTGAAAGTCAATTAATTAAATTTAATTTCTTTGAAGGAAATTGCGAGCATTGGTGCCAGTTAATTAAATTTTATGCCCAAATTTGGAAAAATGGAGGGTACGGCAAATTAATTTAATTTTATACCTTAGTAGAAAATTGACGAAACTAAGGTTAATTAGTTGAATTTAGTGTTTTAGAAGGTAACTGTGGCAATAAGTATAACCAATTTCATTTAATGCCTCATAAGGCGATTGTGGGCATTACGATCGATTGATTTAACTGAATGTGTCGTAAGCACTAGTTGCCACTAAGGCTACAGGGCCAATTGATTTAATTTAATGTCTTTGTGTGCAATTGGGGGCGGTACGGCCAATTAATTTAATTTAATGCATCTGAAGGCAATTATTGGTGCTGAGGACAATTAGTTACACATAATTTCTTAGAAGGCAATGGTGGGCATTAAGGCCAGTAAATTTAATTTTGTGCCTCCGAAGGCAATTACGGGTACGAAGGCAAATTAATATAACCTTAAGCCTCGCTAGGAAACTATAGGGAGTACTGATAACAATTTCAAATAAGTACTTTAGAATGTAATTGTGGCAATAAGGATAATAAATTTAATATCTTGCCTCGGAAAGCAATAGTGGGCACTAAGGCCAATCATTTTATTTTAATGCCTTAGTGTGCGTTCGAGGGCGATACGGCCAATTAATTTTATTTAGTGCTTTAGAAGAAAATTGTGTCTGTTTTGGTCAATTAATTAAATTTAATTTCTAAGATGGAAATTGCGAGCATTGATGGCAGTTAATTAAATTTTACGCCCAGATTTAGAAAAACGGGTGGTATGGCAAATGAATTTAATTTATACCTTCGTAGAAAATTGCTGAAGCTAAGGTCAATTAGTTGAATTTAGTGTTTTAGAAGGTAACTGTGGCAATAAGGATGACTGATTTAATTTAATTCCTCATAAGGCGATTGTGGGCATTACGATCGATCGATTTAACTGAATGTGTCGTAAGCACTAGTTGCCACTAAGTCCAATTGATTTAATTTAATGTCCTAGTGTGCAATTGGGGACGGTACGGCCAATTAATTTCATTTAATGCCTCTAAAGGCAATTATCGGTGCTAAGGACAATTAGTTACACATAATTTCTTAGCATGCAATTGTGGGCATTGAGACCAGTAAATTTAATTAAATTCCTCCGAAGGCAATTACGGGCACCAAGGCTAATTAATATAACCTTAAGCCGCGCTAGGAAACTTTAGGGAGTACTGATAACAATTTTAAATAAGTGCTTTAGAATGTAATTGTGGCACTAAGGACAATTATATTTAATATCGTGCCTCGGAAAGCAATAGTAGGCACAAAGGCCAATCATTTTATTTTAATGCCTTAGTGTGCGTTCGAGGGCGATACGGCCAATTAATTTTATTTAGTGCCTTTGAAGGAAATTGTGTCTGTGAAGCTCATTTACTGAAATTTAATTTCTTAGAAGGAACTTGCGAGCATTGATGCCAGTTAATTAATTCTTACGCCCAGATTTAGAAAAACGGAGGGTAAGGCAAATTAATTTAATTTTATACCTTAGTAGATAATTGCCGAAACTAAGGTCAATTAGTTGAATTTAGTGTTTTAGAAGGTAACTGTGGCAATAAGGATAACTAATTTAATTTAATGCCACATAAGGCGATTGTGGGCAGTGCGATCGATTGATTTAATTGAATGTGTCGTAAGCAGTAGTTGACACTAAGGCCAATTGATTTAATTAAATGTCTTAGTGTGTAATTGGGGACGGAACGGGCAATTAATTTAATTTAGTGCCTCTGAGGGCAATTATTGGGTGCTAAGGACAACTAGTTACACAATATTTCTTAGAAGGCAATTATGTGCATTGAGGCCAGTAAATTTAATTTTGTACCTCCGAAGGCAATTACGGGTACTAAGGCAATTTAATATAACCTTATGCCTGACTAGGAAACTTTAGGGAGTACTGATAACAATTTTAAATAAGTGCTTTAGAATGTAATTGTGGCACTAAGGACAATTAATTTAATATCGTGCCTCGCAAAGCAATAGTAGGCACTAAGGCCAATCATTTTATTTTAATGCCTTAGTGTGCGTTCGAGGGCGATACGGCCAATTAATTTTATTTAATTCCTTAGCAGAAAATTGTGTCTGTGAAGGTCAATTAATTAAATTTAATATCTTAAAGGAAATTGCTAGCATTGATGCCAGTTAATTAAATTTTACGCCCAGATTTGGAAAAACGGATGGTACGGCAAATTAATTTAATTTTATACCTTAGTAGAAAATTGCGAAACTCAGGTCAATTAGTTGAATTTAGTATTTTAGAAGGTAACTGTGGCAATAAAGATGACTAATTTTATTTAATGCCTCATAAGGCGAATGTGGGCATTTCGATCGATTGATTTAACTGAATGTGTAGTAAGCACTAGTTGCCACTAAGGCCAATTGATTTAATTTAATGTCTTAGTGTGCAATTGGGGTGGTACGGCCATTTAATTTAATTTAATGCCTCTGAAGGAAATTATTGGTGCTGAGGACAATTAGTTACACATAATAAATTAATTTACTCTACTAAATAAATTAATTAAATTTAATTTTGAACCTCCGAAGGCAATTACGGGTACTAAGGCAAATTAATATAACCTTAAGCCTCGCTAGGAAACTTTAGGGAGTACTGATAACAATTTCAAATAAGTGTTTTAGAATGTACTTGTGGCACTAAGGACAATTAATTTAATATCGTGCCTCGGAAAGCAATAGTGGGCACTAAGGCCAATCATTTTATTTTAATGCCTTAGTGTGCGTTCGAGGGCGATACACACGGCCAATTAATTTTATTTAGTGCCTTATAAGAAAATTGTGTCTGTGAAGGTCAATTAATTAAATTAAATTTTTTAGATGGAAATTACGAGCATTGATGGCAGTTAATTAAATTTTACGCCCAGATTTGGAAAAACGGATGGTACGACAAATTAATTTAATTTTATACCTTAGTAGAAAATTGCCGAAACTAAGGTCAATTAGTTGAATATAGTGTTTTAGAAGGTAACTGTGGCAATAAGGATAACTAATTTAATTTAATGCCACATAAGGCAATTGTGGGCACTGCGATCGATTGATTTAACTGAATGTGTCGTAAGCACTAGTTGACACTAAGGCCAATTGATTTAATTTAATGTCTTAGTGCGCAATTGGGGACGGTACGGCCAATTAATTTAATTTAATGCCTCTGAAGGCAATTATCGATGCTAAGGACAATTAGTTACACATATTTTCTTAGCATGCAATTGTGGACATTGAGACCAGTAAATTTAATTTTGTGCCTACCTAGCACCCGAAGGCAATTACGGGTACCAAGGCAAATTAATATAACCTTAAGCCTCGCTAGGAAACTTTAGGGAGTACTGATAACAATTTTAAATAAGTGCTTTAGAATGTAATTGTGGCACTAAGGACAATTAATTTAATATCGTGCCTCGGAAAGCAATAGTAGGCACTGAGGCCAATCATTTTATTTTAATGCCTTAGTGTGCGTTCGAGGGCGATACGGCCAATTAATTTTATTTAGTGCCTTAGAAGAAAATTGTGTCTGTGAAGGTCAATTAATTAAATTTAATTTCTTAGAAGGAAATTGCGAGCATTGATGCCAGTTAATTAAATTTTACGCCCAGATTTGGAAAAACGGATAGTACGACTAATTAATTTAATTTTATACTTTAGTTGAAGATTGCCGAAACTCAGGTCAATTAGTTGAATTTAGTATTTTAGAAGGTAACTGTGGCAATAAGGATGACTAATTTTATTTAATGCCTCATAAGGCGATTGTGGGCATTACGATCGATTGATTTAACTGAATGTGTCGTAAACACTAGTTGCCACTAAGGCCAATTGATTTAATTTAATGTCTTAGTGTGCAATTGGGGGCGGTACGACCAATTAATTTAATTTAATTCCTCTGAAGGCAATTGTGGATGCTAAGGACAATTAGCTACACATAATTTCTTAGAAGGCAATTGTGGGCATTGAGGCCAGTAAATTTAATTTTGTGCCTCCGAAGGCAATTACCGGTACTAAGGAAAATTAATATAACCTTAAGCCTCGCTAGGAAACATTAGGGAATACTGATAACAATTTCAAATAAGTGCTTTAGAATGTAAGTGTGGCACTAATGACAATTAATTTAATCTCGTGCCTCGGAAAGCAATAGTGGGCACTAAGGCCAATCATTTTATTTTAATGCCTTAGTGTGCGTTCGAGGTGATACGGCCAATTAATTTTATTTAGTGCCTTAGATGAAAATTGTGTCTGTGGAGGTCAATTAATTAAATTTAATTTCTTAGATGGCAAATTGCGAGCATTGATGGCAGTTAATTAAATTTTACGCCCAAATTTGGAAAAACGTAGGGTACGGCAAATTAATTTAATTTTATACCTTAGTAGAAAATTGCCGATGCTAATGTCAATTAGTTGAATTTAGTGTTTTAGAAGGTAACTGTCGCAATAAGGATGACTAATTTAATTTAATGCCTCATAAGGCGATTGTGGACATTACGATCGATTGATTTAACTGAATGTGTCGTAAGCACTAGTTGCCACTAAGGCCAATTGATTTAATTTAATGTCTTAGTGTGCAATTGGGGGCAGTACTACCAATTAATTTAATTTAATGCCTCTGAAGGCAATTATCGGAGCTAAGGACAATTAGTTACACATAATTTCTTAGAAGGCAATTGTGGGCATTGTGGCCAGTAAATTTAATTTTGTGCCTCTGAAGGCAATTACGGGTACCAAGGCAAATTAATATAACCTTAAGCCTCGCTAGGAAATATTAGGGAGTACTGATAACAATTTTGAAATAAGTGCTTTAGAATGTAATTGTGGCACTAAGGACAATTAATTTAATATCGTGCCTCGAAAAGCAATAATAGGCACTAAGGCCAATTATTTTATTTTAATGCCTTAGTGTGCGTTCGAGGGTAATACGGCTAATTAATTTTATTTAGTGCCTTAGAAGGAAATTGTGTCTGTGAAGGTCAATTAATTAAATTTAATTTCTTGGAGGAAAATTGCGAGCATTGGTGGCAGTTAATTAAATTTTACGCCCAGATTTGGAAAAACGGATGGTACGACAAATTAATTTAATTTTATACCTTAGTAGAAAATTGCCGAAACTAAGGTTAATTTGTTGAATTTAGTGTTTTAGAAGGTAACTGTGGCAATAAGGATGACTAATTTAATTTAATGTCTCATAAGGCGATTGTGGGCATTACGATCGATTGATTTACCTGAAAGTGTCGTAAGCACTAGTTGCCACTAAGGCCAATTGATTTAATTTAATGTCTTAGTGTGCAATTGCGGTCACCGGTACGGCCAATTAATTTAATTTAATGCCTCTGAAAGCAATTATTGGTGCTGAGGAACAATTAGTTACACATATTTTTTTAGAAGGCAATTGTGGGCATTGAGGCCAGTAAATTTAATTTTGTGCCTCCGAAGGCAATTACGGGTACGAAGGCAAATTAATATAACCTTAAGCCTCGCTAGGAAACTTTAGGGAGTATTGATAACAATTTCAAATAAGTACTTTAGAATGTAATTGTGGCAATAAGGATAATAAATTTAATGTCTTGCCTCGGAAAGCAATAGTAGGCACTATGGCCAATCATTTTATTTTAATGCCTTAGTGTGCGTTCGAGGGCGATACGGCCAATTAATTTTATTTAGTGGCTTAGAAGAAAATTGTGTCTGTCATGGTCAATTAATTAAATTTAATTTCTAAGATGGAAATTGCGAGCATTGATGGCAGTTAATTAAATTTTACGCCCAGATTTAGAAAAACGGGTGGTACGGCAAATGAATTTAATTTTAAAACTTACCTTCGTAGAAAATTGCCGAAGCTAAGGTCAATTAGTTGAATTTAGTGTTTTAGAAGGTAACTGTGGCAATAAGGATGACTGATTTAATTTAATGCCTCATCAGGCGATTGTGGGCATTACGATCGATCGATTTAACTGAATGTGTCGTAAGCACTAGTTGCCACTAAGGCCAATTGATTTAATTTAATGTCTTAGTGTGTAATTGGGGACGGTACGGCCAATTAATTTCATTTAATGCCTCTGAAGGCAATTGATGGTGCTAAGGACAATTAGTTACACATAATTTCTTAGCATGCAATTGTGGGAATTGAGACCAGTAAATTTAATTTTGTGCCTCCGAAGGCAATTACGGGTACCAAGGCAAATTAATATAACCTTAAGCCTCGCTAGGAAACTTTAGAAAGTACTGATAACAAATTCAAATATGTTCTTTAGAATGTAATGGTGGCAATAAAGACAATTAAGTTAATATCGTGCCTCGGAAAGCATTAGTGGGCACTGAAAGGCCAATCATTTTATTTTAATGCCTTAGTGTGCGTTCGAGGGAGATACGGCCAATTAATTTTATTGATTGCTTTAGAAGGAAATTGTGTCTGTTAAGGTCAATTAATTAAATTTAATTTCTTAGAAGGAAATTACGAGCATTGATGCCAGTTAATTAATTCTTACGCCCATATTTGGAAATATGAATGGTACGGCAAATTAATTTAATTTTATACCTTAGTAGAAAATTGCCGAAACTAAAGTCAATTAGTTGAATTTAGTATTTTAGAAGGTTACTGTGGCAATAAGGATGACTAATTTTATTTAATGCCTCATAAGGCGATTGTGGGCATTATGATCCATTGATTTAACTGAATGTGTCGTAAGCACTATTTGCCACAAAGGCCAATTGATTTAATTTAATGTCTTAGTGTGCAATTGGGGGCGGTACGACCAATTAATTTAATTTAATTCCTCTGAAGGCAATTGTGGATTCTAAGGACAATTAGCTACACCTAATTTAGCCATGGAAGGCAATTGTGGGCATTGAGGTCAGTAAAATTAATTTTGTGCCTCCGAAGGTAATTTCCGGTATTAAGGAAAATTAATATAACCTTAAGCCTCGCTAGGAAACATTAGGGAGTACTGATAACAATTGCAAATAAGTTGTTTGGAATGTAAATGTGGCACTAAGGACAATTAAATTAATATCGTGCCTCGGAAAGCAATAGTGGGCAATAAGGCCAATCATTTTATTTTAATGCCTCAGTGTGCGTTCGAGGGCGATACGGCCAATTAATTTTATTTAGTGCCTTAGAAGAAAATTGTGTCTGTGAAGGTCAATTAATTAAATTTAATTTCTTAGAAGGAAATTGCGAGCATTGATGCCAGTTAATTAAATTTTACGCCTAGATTTGGAAAAACGGATGGTACGGCAAATTAATTTAATTTTATACCTTGGCATATAATTGCCGAAACTAAGGTCAGTTAGTTGAATTGAGTGTTTTAGAAGGTAACTGTGGCAATAAAGATGACGAATTTAATTGAATGTACCATAAGGCGATTGTGGGCATTACGATCGATTGATTTAACTGAATGTGTCGTAAGAACTAGTTGCCACTAAGGCCAATTGATTTAATTTAATGTCTTAGTGTGCAATTGGGGGCGGTACGGCCAATTATTTTAATTTAATGCCTTAATGCAATTATCGGTGCTAAGGACAATTAGTTACACCTAATTTCTTAGAAGGCAATTGTGGGCATTGGGGCCAGTAAATTTAATTTTCTGCCTCCGAAGGCAATTACGGGTACTAAGGCAAATTAATATAAACTTAAGCCTCGCTAGGAAACTTTAGGGAGTACTGATAACAATTTCAAATAAGTGCTTTAGAATGTAATTGTGGCAATAAGGACAATTAATCTAATATGGTGCATCGGAAAGCAATAGTGGGCACTAAGTCCAATCATTTTATTTTAATGCCTTAGTGTGCGTTCGAGGGCGATACGGCCAATTAATTTTATTTAGTGCCTTAGAACGATGGAAATTGTCTCTGTAAAGGTTAATTAATTATATTTAATTTCTTCGAAGAAAATTACAAGCATTGATGGTAGTTAATTAAATTTTACGCCTAGATTGGGAAAATCGGAGGTACGGCAAATTAATTTAATTTTATCCCTTAGTAGAAAATTACCGAAACTAAGGTCAATTAGTTGAATTTAGTGCATTAGAAGGTAACTGTGGCAATAAGGATGACTAATTTAATTGAATGCCTCATAAGGCGATTGTGGGTATTATGATCGATTGATTTAACTGAATGTGTCGTAAGCACTAGTTGCAACTAAGGCCAATTGATTTAATTTAATGTCTTAGTGTGCAATTGGCGGCGGTACGACCAATTAATTTAATTTAGTGCCTCTGAAGGCAATTGTGGATGCTAAGGAAAATTAGCTACACATAATTTCTTAGAAGGCAATTGTGGGCATTGAGGCCAGGAAATTTTGTTTTGTGCCTCCGAAGGCAATTACCGGTAATATAACCATAAACCTATACGCTAGGAAACTTTAGGGAGTACTGATAACAATTTCAAAATAAGTGCTTTAGAATGTAATTGTGGCAATAAGGACAATTAATTTAATATCGTGCCCTGAAAAGCAATAGTGGGAACTAAGGCCAATCATTTTATTTTAATGCCTTAATGAGCGTTCGAAGGCGATACGGCCAATTAATTTTATTTAGTGCCTTAGAAGGAAATTGTGTCTGTGATGGTCAATTAATTAAATTTAATTTCTTAGAAGGAAATTGCGAGCATTGATGCCAGTTAATTAAATTTTACGCCCAGATTTGGAAAAATGGGTGGTACGGCAAATTAATTTAATTTTATACCATAGTAGAAAATTGCTGAAACTGAGGTCAATTAGTTGAATTTAGTGTTTTAGAAGGTAACTGTGGCAATAAGGATGACTAATTTAATTTAATGCCTCATAAGGCGATTGTGGGCATTACGATCTATTGATTTAACTGAATGTGTCGTAAGCACTAGTTGCCACTAAGGCCAACCATTGATTTAATTTAATGTCTTAGTGTGCAATTGCGGGCGGTACGGCCAATTAATTTAATTTAGTGCCTCTGAAGGCAATTATTGGTGCTAAGGACAACTAGTTACACATAATTTCTTAGAAGGCAATTGTGGGCATTGGGGCCAGTAAATTTAATTTTGTGCCTCCGAAGGCAATTACCGGTACTAAGGCAAATTAATATAACCTTACGCCTCGCTAGGAAACATTAGGGAGTACTGATAATAATTTCAAATAAGTTCTTTAGAATGTAATTGTGGCAATAAGGACAATTAATTTAATATGGTGCATCGGAAAGCAATAGTGGCACTAAGTCCAATCATTTTATTTTAATGCCTTAGTGTGCGTTCGAGGGCGATACGGCCAATTAATTTTATTTAGTGCCTTAGAAGGAAATTGTGTCTGTGAAGGTCAATTAATTATATTTAATTTCTTAGAAGAAAATTACGAGCATTGATGGCAGTTAATTAAATTTTACGCCCAGATTGGGTACAAAATCGGACGTACGGCAAATTAATTTAATTTTATCCCTTAGTAGAAAATTATCGAAACTAAGGTCAATTAGTTTAAATTAATGCATTAGAAGGTAACTGTGGCAATAAGGATGACTAATTTAATTTAATGCCTCCTAAGGCTTATTGTGGGCATTACGATCGATTGATTTAACTGAATGTGTCGTAAGCACTAGTTGCCACTAAGGCCAATTCATTTAATTTAATGTCTGAGTGTGCAATTGGGAGAGGTACGACTAATTAATTTAATTTAATGCCTCTGAAGGCAATTGTGGATGCTAAGGACAATTAGCTACACATAATTTTTTAGAAGGCAATTGGGGGTATTAAGGCCAGTAAATTTAATTTTGTGCCTCCGCAGGCAATTACCGGTACTAAGGCAAATTAATATAACCTTAAGCCTCGCTAGAAAACTTTAGGGACTACTGATAACAATTTCAAATAAGTGCTTTAGAATGTAATTGTGGCACTAAGGACAATTAATTTAATATTCCGTGCCTTGGAAAGCAATAGTGGGCTCTAAGGCCAATCATTTTATTCTAATGCCTTAGTGTGCGTTCGAGGGCGATACGGCCAATTAATTTTATTTAGTGCCTTAGAAGGAAATTGTGTTTGTGAAGGTCAAGTAATTAAATTTAATTTCTTAGAAGGAAATTGCGAGCATTGATGCCAGTTAATTAAATTTTAAGCCCAAATTTGGAAAAACGGATAGTACGGCAAATGAATTTATTTTATTCCTTAGTAGAAAATTGCCGAAACTAAGGTCAATTAGTTGAATTTAGTGTTTTAGAAGGTAACTGTGGCAATAAGGATAACTAATTTAATTTAATGCCTCATAAGGCGATTGTGGGCATTACAATCGATTGATTTAACTGAATGTGTCGTAAGCACTAGTTGCCACTAAGGCCAATTGATTTAATTTAATGTCTTAGTGTGCAATTGGGGGCGGTACGGCCAATTAATTTAATTTAATGCCTCTGAAGGAAATTATTGTTGGCTCAGGACAATTAGTTACACATAATTTCTTAGAAGACAATTGTGGTCATTGAGGCCAGGAAATTTTATTTTGTGCCTCTAGAAATTAATTATCAGTACTAAGGCAAATTAATATAACCTTAAGCCAGGCTAGGAAACTTTAGGGAGTACTGATAACAATTTCAAATAAGTGCTTTAGAATGTAATTGTGTTTCTAAGGACAATTAATTTAATATCGTGCCTCGGAAAGTAATAGTGGGCACTAAGGCCAATCATTTTATTTTAGTGCCTTAGTGTGCGTTCGTAGGCGATACGGCCAATTAATTTTATTCAGTGCCTTAGAAGGAATTTGTGTCTATGAAGGTCAATTAATTAAATTTAATTTCTTAGAAGAAAATTGCGAGCATTGATGCCAGTTAATTAAATTTTACGCCCAGATTTGGAAAAATGGATGGTACGGCAAATTAATTTAATTTTATACCTTAGTAGAAAATTGCCAAAACTAAGGTCAATTAGTTGAATTTAGTGTTCTTAGAAGGTAACAATGGCAATAAGGGTAACTAATTTAATTGAATGCCTCATAAGGCGATTGTGGGCATTACGATCGATTGATTTAAATGAATGTGTCGTAAGCACTAGTTGCCACTAAGGCCAATTGAATTAATTTAATGTCTTAGTGTGGAATGGGGGGGCGGTACGGCCAATTAATTTAATTTAATTCCTCTGAAGGCAATTATTGCTGCTCAGGACAATTAGTTACACATAATTTCTTAGAAGGCAATTGTGGGCATTGAGGCCAGTAAATTTAATTTTGTGCCTCCGAAGGCCATTACGGGTACTAAGGAAAATTAATATAACCTTAAGCCAGGCTAGGAAACTTTAGGGAGTATTGATAACAATTTCAAATAAGTGCTTTAGAATGTAATTGTGGCAATAAGGACAATGAAGTTAATATCGTGCCTCGAAAAGCAATAGTGGGCACTAAGGCCAATCATTTTATTTTAATGCCTCAGTGTGCGTTCGAGGGCGATACGTACCAATTAAATTTATTTAGTTCCTTAGAAGAAAATTGCGTCTGTGAAGGTCAATTAATTAAATTTAATTTCTTAGAAGAAAATTGCGAGCATTGATGCCAGTAAATTAAATTTTACGCCCAGATTTGGAAAAACGGATGGTACGGCAAATTAATTTAATATTATATCTTAGTAGAAAATTGCCGAAACTAAGGTTAATTAGTTGAATTTAGTGTTTTAGAAGGTAACTGTGTCAATAAGGATGACTAATTTAATTGAATGCCTCATAAGGCGATTGTGGGCATTACGATCGATTGATTTAACTGAATGTGTCGTAAGCACTAGTTGCCACTAAGGCCAATTGATTTAATTTAATGTCTTAGGGTGCACTTGAGGGCGGTATGGCCAATTAATTTAATTTAATGCCTCTGAAGGCAATTATTGGTGCTGCGGACAATTAGTTACACATAATTTTTTAGAAGGCAATTGTGGGTATTGAGGCCAGTAAATTTAATTTTGTGCCTCCGAATGGCAATTACGGGTACTAAGGCAAATTAATATAACCTTAAGCCTTGCTAGGAAACTTTAGGGAGTACTGATAATAATTTCAAAAAAGTTCTTTAGAATGTAATTGTGGTAATAAGGACAATTAATTTAATATCGTGCCTCGGAAAGCAATAGTGGGCACTAAGGCCAATCATTTTATTTTAATGCCTTAGTGTGCCAGGGCTATACGGCCAAGCAGTAGGCTTTAGGCTGTCCTTACAATTAAATTGTGTCTGTGAAGGTAAATTAATTAAATTAATTTCTTAGAAGGAAATTGCGACCATTGATGCCGGTAAATTAAATTTTACGCCAGATTTGGAAACTACGGATGGTACGGCAAATTAATTTAATTTTATACCTTTGTAGAAAATTGCCGAAACTAAGGTCAATTAGTTGAATTTAGTGTTTTAGAAAGTAACTGTGGCAATAAGGATGACTAATTTAATTGAATGCCTCATAAGGCGATTGTGGGCATTACGATCGATTGATTTACTACTGAATGTGTCGTAAGCACTAGTTGCCACTAAGGCCAATTGATTTAATGTAATATCTTAGTGTGCAATTGGGGGCGGTACGACCAATTAATTTAATTTAATGCCTCTACATGCAATTATTGGTTCTGAGGACAATTAGTTACACATAATTTCTTAGAAGGCAATGGTGGGCATTGGGGCCAGTAGAATTTAATTTTGTGGCTCCGAAAGCAATTACGGGTACTAAGGCAAATTAATATAACCTTAAGCCACGCTAGGAAACTTCAGGGAGTACTGATAACAATTTTAAAAAAGTGCTTTAGAATGTAATTGTGCCAATAAGGACAATTAATTTAATATCGTGCCTCGAAAAGCAATAGTGGGCACTGAGGCCAATCATTTTATTTTAATGCCTTAGTGTGCGTTCGAGGGCGATACGGCCAATTAATTTTATTTAGTGCCTTAGAAGGAAATTGTTTCTGTGAAGGTCAATTAATTAAATTTAATTTCTTAGATGGAAATTACGACTTATTCCATTGATGCCAGTAAATTAAATTTTATACCCAGATTTGGAAAAACGGATGGTACGTCAAATTAATTTAATTTTATACCTTAGTAGAAAATTGCCAAAACTAAGGTCAATTAGTTGAATTTAGTATTTTAGAAGGTAACTGTGGCAATAAGGATGACTAATTTAATTTAATTCCTCATAAGGCGATTGTGGACATTACGATCGAATGATTTAACTGAATGTGTCGTAAGCACTAGTTGCCACTAAGTCCAATTGATTTAATTTATTGTCTTATACACATCTAGATGTGTATAAGAGACAGCCTAATTAATTTAATTTAATACCTCTGAAGGCAATTAGTGCTGGACAATTAGTTATACCTAATTTCTTAGAAGGCAATTGTGGGCATTGAGGCCAGTAAATTTAATTTTGTGGCTCCGAAGGCAATTACCGGTACTAAGGCAAACTAATATAACCTTAAACCTCGCAAGGAAACTTTATGGAGTACAAATAACAATTTAAAATAAGTGCTTTAGATACCTTGTAATTGTGGCAATAAGGAAAATTAATTTAATATCGTGCTTCGGAAAGCAATAGTGGGCACTAAGGCCAATCATTTTATTTTAATGCCTTAGTGTGCGTTCGAGAGATATACGGTATAATTAATTTTATTTAGTGCCTTAGAAGGAAATTGTGTCTGCGTAGGACAATTAGTAAAATTTAATTTCTTAGCAGAAAATTGCGAGCATTGATGCTAGTTAATTAAATTTTACGCCCAGATTTGGAAAAACGGGTGGTACGGGAAATTATTTTAATTTTATACCTTAGCAGAAAATTGCCGAAACTATGGTCATTTAGATGAATTTAGTGCTTTAGAAAGTAACTGTGGCAATAAGGATGACTAATTTAATTTAATGCCTCATAAGGCGATTGTGGGCATTACGATCAATTGATTTAACTGAATGTGTCGTAAGCAATTGTTGCCACTGAGGCTAATTGATTTAATTTAATGTCTTAGTGTGCAATTGGGGGCGGTACGACCAATGAAATATAATTTAATGCCTCCAAAGGCAATTGTGGGTGCTTGGGGCAATTAGTTACATATAATTTATTTGAAGGCAATTGTGGGCATTGAGGCCAGTAAATTTAATTTTGTGCCTCTGAATGCTATTACGGGTACTAAGGCAAATTAATATAAATTTAAGGCTCGCTAGGAAACTTTAGAGAGTACTAATAACAATTTCAAAATAAGTGCTTTAGAATGTAATTGTGGCAATAAGGACAATTAATTTAATATGGTGCCTTGAAAGGCAATAGTAGGCACTAAGGCCAATCAATTTATTTTAATGCCTTAGAGCGCGTTCGAGAGCGAAACGGCCAAGTAATTTTATTTAGTGGCAGAGAAGGAAATTGTGTCTACGAAGGTCAATTAATTAAATTTAATTTCTTAGAAGGACATTGCGTGCATTGATGACAGTTAATTAAATTTTCTGCCCAGATTTGGAAAAGCGGGTGGTACGGCAAATTAATTTAATTTTATACCTTAGCAAAAAATTGTCGAAACTAAGGTCTACAATTGAATTCTAGTGTTTTATAAGGTAACTGTGGCAATAAGGATGACTAATTTAATTTAATGACTCATAAGGCGATTGTGGGCACTACGATCAATTGATTTAACTAAATGTGTCGTAAGCAATTGTTGCCACGAAGGCTAATCGATTTAATTTAATGTCTTAGTGTGCAATTGGGGGCGGTATGACCAATTAATTTAATTTAATGCCTCTGAAGGCAATTGTTGGTGCTAAGGACAATTAGTTACATATAATTTCTTAGAAGGCAAATGTGGGCATCGAGGCCAGTAAATTTAATTTTGTGCCACTGAAATCAATTACGGGTACTATGGCAAATTAATATAACTTTAAGCCTCGCTAAGAAACTCTAGGGAGTGCAGATAACAATTTAAAATAAGTGCTTTAGAATGTAATTGTGGCAATAAGGACAATTAATTTAATATCGTGCCTCGGAAAGCAATAGTGGGCACTAAGGCCAATCATTTTACTTTAATTGCCTGCCTTAGTGTGTGTTCGAGGGCGATGCGGCCAATTAATTTTATTTTGTGCCTTAGAAGGAAATTGTGTCTGCGAAGGACAATTTGTAAAATTTAATTTCTTAGAAGGAAATTGCGAGTATTGAAGCCAGTTAATTAAATTTTATGCCCAGATTTGGAAAAACGGGTGGTACGGCAAATTAATTTAATTTTATACCTTAGTAGAAAATTGCCGAAACTACGGTCAATTAGTTGAATTTAGTGCTTTAGAAAGTAACTGTGGCAATAAGGATGACTAACTTAATTTAATGCCTCATAAGGCAATTGTGGGCATTACGATCAATTGGTTTAACTGAATGTGTCGTAAGCAATTGCTGCCACTAAGGCCAGTTGATTTAATTTAATGTCCTTAGTGTGCAATTAGGGTTGGTACTACCAATTAATTTAATTTAATGCCTCTGAAGGCAATTATTGGTGCTAAGGACGATTAGCTACACATAATTTCTAAGAAGGCAATTGTGGGCGTTGAGATGGCCAGTAAATTTAATTTTGTGCCTCCGAAGGCAATTACGGGTACTAAGGCAAATTAATATAACCTTCAGCCTCGCTAGGAAACTTTAGGGAGTACTGATAATGATTTCAAATAAGTGCTTTAGAATGTAAATGAGGCAATAAGGACAATTAATTTAATATCGTGCCTCGTAAAGCAATAGTGGGCACTAAGGCCAATCATTTTATTTTAATGCCTTAGTGTGCGTTCGAGGGCGATACGACCAATTAATTTTGTTTAGTGCCTTAGAAGGAAATTGTGTCTATGAAGGTCAATTAATTAAGTTAATTTCTTAGAAGTAAATTGCGGCCATTGATGCCAGTAAATTAAATTTTCCGCCTAGATTTGGAAAAACGGATGGTACGGCAAATTAATTTAATTTTATACCTTTGTAGAAAATTGCCGAAACTAAGGTCAATTAGTTGAATTTAGTATTTTAGAAGGTAACTGTGGCAATAAGGATGACTAATTTAATTTAATGCCTCATAAGGCGATTGTGGGCATTACGATCAATTGGTTTAACTGAATGTGTCGTAAGCAATTATTGCCACTAAGGCCAGTTGATTTAATTTAATGTCTTAGTGTGCAATTGGGGTTGGTACTACCAATTAATTTAATTTAATGCCTCTGAAGACAATTATTGGTTGTAAGGACGATTAGCTACACATAATTTCTAAGAAGGCAATTGTGGGCATTGAGGCCAGGAAATTTTATTTTGTGCCTCCAAAGGCAATTATCGGTACTAAGGCAAATTAATATAACCTTAAGCCTTGCTAGGATACTTTAGGGAGTACAAATAACAATTTCAAATAAGTGCTTTAGATTGTAATTGTAGCAATAAGGAAAATTAATTTAATATCGTGCCTCGGAAAGCAATAGTGGGCACTAAGTCCAATCATTTTATTTTAAAGCCTTAGTGTGCGTTCAAGGGCGATACGGCCAATTAATTTTATTTAGTGCCTTAGAAGAAAATTGTGTCTGCGAAGGACAATTAGACCTTAGTAAAATTTAATTTCTTAGAAGGAAATTGCGAGCATTGATGCCAGTTAATTAAATTTTACGCCCAGATTTGGAAAAATGGGTGGTACGGCAAATTAATTTAATTTTATACCTTCGTAGAAAATTGCCGTAACTATGGTCAATTAGTTGAATTTAGTGCTTTAGAAAGTAACTCTGGCAATAAGGATGACTAATTTAATTTAATGCCTCATAAGGCGATTGTGGGCATTACGATCGATTGATTTAACTGAATGTGTCGTAAGCAATTGTTGCCACTGAGGCTAATTGATTTAATTTAATGTCATAGTGTGTAATTGGGGGCGGTACGACCAATGAATTTAATTTAATGCCTCCGAAGGCAATTGTGGGTGCTAAGGGCAATTATTTCCATATAATTTCTTAGAAGGCAATAGCAGGCGTTGAGGCCAGTAAATTTAATTTTGTGCCTCCGAAGGCAATTACGCGTACTAAGGCAAATTAATATAACTTGAAGCCTCGCTAGGAAAGTCCTCTACGGAGTACTGATAACAATTTCAAATAAGTGCTTTAGAATGTAATTGTAGCAATAAGGACAATTAATTTAATATCGTGCCTCGGAAAGTAATAGTGGGCACTAAGGGCAATCATTTTATTTTAATGCCATAGTGTGCGTTCGAGGGCGATACGACCAATTAATTTTGTTTAGGGCATTAGAAGCAAATTGTGTCTGTGAAGGTCAATTAATTAAATTTAATTTCTTAGAAGCAAATTGCGAGCATTGATGCCAGTTAATTAAATTTTACGCCCAGATTTGGAAAAACGAATGGTACGACAAATTAATTAAATTTTATACCTTAGTAGAAAATTGCCAAAACTAAGGTCAATTAGTTGAATTTACTATTTTAGAAGGTAACTGTGGCAATAAGGATGACTAATTTAATTTAATGCCTCATAAGGCGATTGTGGGTACTACGATCAATTGATTTAACTGAATGTGTCGTAAGCAATAGTTGCCACTAAGGCCAATTGATTTACTACAATTAATGTCTTGGTGTGCAATTGGGGGTGGTACGACCAATAATTTAATTTAATGCCTCTGAAGGCAATTCTGGATGCTAAGGACAATTAGCTACACATAATTTCTTAGAAGGCAATTGTGGGCATTGAGGCCAGGAAATTTGATTTTGTGCCTCCGAAGGCAATTATCAGTACTAAGGCAAATTAATATAACCTTAAGCCTCGCTAGAAAACTTTAGGGAGTACTGATAACAATTTCAAATGAGTGCTTTAGAATGTAATTGTGGCAATAAGGACAATTAATTTAATATCGTGTCTCGGAAAGCAATAGTGGGCACTAAGGCCAATCATTTTATTTTAGTGCCTTAGTGTGCGTTCGTAGGCGATACGGCCAATTAATTTTATTCAGTGCCTTAGATGGAATTTTTGTCTGTGAAGGTCAATTAATTAAATTTAATTTCTTAGAAGGAAATTGCGTGCATTGATGATAGTTAATTAAATTTTCTGCCCAGATTTGGAAAAGCGGGCTTAATGGTACGAAAAATTAATTTAATTTTATACCTTAGTACAAAATTGCCGAAACTAAGGTCAATTAGTTTAATTTAGTGTTTTAGAAGGTGACTGTGGCAATAAGGATGACTAATTTAATTTATTGCCTCATAAGGCATTTGTGGGCATTACGATCAATTGATTTAACTGAATGTGTCGTAAGCAATAGTTGCCACTAAGGCCAATTAATTTAATTTAATGTCAGAGTGAGCAATTGGGGGCGGTACGACCAATTAATTTAATTTAATGCCTCTGAAAGAAATTATTGGTGCAAAGGACAATTAGTTACACATAATTTCTTAGAAGGCAATTGTGGGCATTGAGGCCAGTAAATTTAATTTTGCGCCTCTGAAGGCAATTACGGGTTCTAAGGCAAATTAATATAACCTTAAGCCTCGCTAGGAAACTTTAGGGAGTACTTATAATGATTTCAAATACGTGCTTTAGAATGTAATTGTGACAATAAGGACAATTAATTTAATATCGTGTTAAAATAAACCTCGGAAAGCAATAGTGGGCACTAAGGCCAATCATTTTATTTTAATGCCTTAGTGTGCGTTCGAGGGCGATACGGCCAATTAATTTTATTTAGTGCCTTAGAAGGAAATTGTGTCTGCGAAGGACAATTAGTTAAATTTAATTTCATAGAAGCAAATTGCGAGCATTGATGCCAGTTAATTAAATTTTACGCCCAGATTTGGAAAAACGGGTGGCACGGCAAATTAATTTAATTTTATACCTTAGTAGAGAATTGCGGAAACTACGGTGAATTAGTTGAATTTAGTAATTTAGAAAGTAACTGTGGCAATCTGGATGACTAATTTAATTTAATGCCTCATAAGGCGATTGTGGGCATTACGATCAATTGATTTAACTGAATGTGTCGTAAGCAATTGTTGCCACTAAGGCCAGTTGATTTAATTTAATGTCTTAGTGTGCAATTGGGGTCGGTACGACCAATTAATTTAATTTAATGCCTCTGAAGGCAATTATTGGTGCAAAGGACAATTAGTTACACATAATTTCTTAGAAGGCAATTGTGGGCGTTGAGGCCAGTAAATTTAATTTTGTGCCTCCGAAGGCAATTACGGGTACTAAGGCAAATTAATATAACCTTAAACCTCGCTAGGAAACTTTAGGGAGTACTGATAATGATTTCAAATAAGTGCTTTGGAATGTAAATGAGGCAATAAGGATAATTAATTTAATATCGTGCCTCGTAAACCAATAGTGGGCACTAAGGCCAATCATTTTATTTTAATGCCTTAGTGTGCGTTCGAGGGCGATACGGCCAATTAATTTTATTTAGTGCCTTAGTAGGAAATTGTGTCTGTGAAGGACAATTAGTTTAATTTAATTTCATAGAAGGAAATTGCTAGCATTGATGCCAGTTAATTAAATTTTCCGCCTAGATTTGGAAAAACGGGTGGTACGGCAAATTAATTTAATTTTATACCTTAGTAAATAATTGCCGAAACTACGGTCAATTAGTTGAATTTAGTGCTTTAGAAGATAACTGTGGCAATAAGGATGACTAATTTAATTTAATGCCTCATAAGGCGATTGCGGGCACTACGATCAATTGATTTAACTGAATGTGTCGTAAGCAATTGTTGCCACTAAGGCCAATTGATTTAATTTAGCTTCTTAGTGTGCAATTGGGGGCGGCACGTCAAATTAATTTAATTTAATGCCTCTGAAGACAATTATTGGTGCCAAGGACAATTAGTTAGGTATAAACTTTTTTGTAGGCAAATGTCGGCATCGAGGCCAGTAAATTTAATTTTGTGCCTCTGAAGCCAATTACATTCTAAAGCAAATTAATATAAATTAATTATCCTTATTGCCACAATTACATTCTAAAGCACTTATAACAATTTCAAATAAGTGCTTTAGAATGTAATTGTGGCAATAAGGACAATTAATTTAATATCGTGCCTCGGAAAGCATTAGTGGGCACTAAGGCCAATCATTTTATTTTAATGCCTTAGTGTGAGTTTGAGGGCGATACGGCCAATTAATGTTTTTATTTTGTGCCTTAGAAGGAAATTGTGTCTGCGAAGGACAATTAGTTAAATTTAATTTCTTAGAAGGAAATTGCGAGCATTGATGCCAGTTGATTAAATTTTACGCCCAGATTTGGAAAAAAATGGTGGCACGGCAAATTAATTTTATTTTATACCTAAGTAGAAAATTTCCGAAACTACGGTCAATTAGTTGAATTTAGTGATTTAGAAAGTAACTGTGGCAATAAGGATGACTAATTTAATTTAATGCCTTATAAGGCGATTGTGAGCATTACGATTAATTGATTTAACTGAATCTGTCGTAAGCAATAATTGCCACTAAGGCCTGTTGATTTAATTTAATGTCTTAGTGCGCAATTGGAGTCGGTACGATACACTAATTTAATTTAGTGCCTCTGAAGGCAATTATTGGTGCTAAGGACAATTAGTTACACATAATTTCTTAGAAGGCAATTGTGGCATTAAGGCCAGTAAATTTAATTTTGTGCCTCTGAAGGCAATTACGGGTACTATGAAGGCTAATTAATATAACCTTAAGCCTCACTAGGAAACTTTAGGGAGCACTGATAAAAATTTCAAATAAGTGCTTTAGAATGTAAATGAGGCAATAAGGACAATTAATTTAATATCGTGCCTCGGAAAGCAATAGTGGACACTAAGGCTAATCATTTGATTTTAATGCCCTACTCTGCGTTCGAGGGCGATACAGCCAATTAATTTTATTTAGTGCCTTAGAAGGAAATTGTGTCTGCAAAGGACAATTAGTTAAATTTAATTTCTTAGAAGGAAATTACGAGCATTGATGCCAGTAAATTAAATTTTCCGCCCAGATTTGGAAAAACGGGTGGTACGGCAAATTAATTTAATTTCATACCTTAGTAGAAAATTGCCGAAACAACGCTCAATTAGTTGAATTTAGTACTTTAGAAGGTAACTGTGGCTTATAACTACATCTAATTTAATTTAATGCCTCATAAGGCGATTGGGGGCACTACGATCAATTGATTTAACTGAGTGTGTCGATAAGCAATTGTTGCCACGAAGGCAAATTGATTTAATTTAATGTCTTAGTGTGCAATTGGGGGCGGCACGACCAATTAATTAAATTTAATGCCTCTAAAGGCAATTATTGGTGTTAAAGACAATTAGTTACATATAATTTCTTAGAAGGCAAATGTGGGCATCGAGGCCAGTAAATTTAATTTTGTGCCTCTGAAGGCTATTACCGGTACTAAGGCAAATTAATATAACCTTAAGCCTCGCTAGGAAACTTAAGGGAGTACTGATAACAATTTCAAATACGTGCTTTAGAATGTAATTGTGGCAATAAAGATGACTAATTTAATTTAATGCCTCATAAAGCAATTGTGGGCACTAAGGCCAATCATTTTATTTTAATGCTTTAGTGTGCGTTCGAGGGCGATACGGCCAATTAATTTTATTTAATACCTTAGAAGGAAATTGTGTCTGTGAAGGACAATTAGTTTAATTTAATTTCATACAAGGAAATTGCAAGCATTGATGCCAGTTTAATTAAATTTTCTGCCCAGATTTGGAAAAACGGGTAACCACAGCCATGAAAAAATGCTGAAGGAGACAAAGGAGGAGCGGAAGCTAAATTGGAGAACTAAAGCGATCATGCCTATGGAGAAGATTACGAAAAGGAGGGAGGGAATTTCTGAGCAACCATCCCTGCACAAGTTATACAATCTAGACCCTTTACTTTGTCTATTTATTGCTTTATCCCCATTACCCATTTTTATGATTGCTTTGCTGAGAGTTAGAGATATACCTGCCCATACATTTCATTTCATTTTAGGCTTTTTAGTTGTTATTGGTAGTTTTAGTAGTATGTCTTTAAATAATGCTTTGGTTGAGGGGTCCTAAATGGATGCTTGACTGGTTTGGCCCCTTGACATGGTTTAGTTAGACTTTGAAGGGTGATTGTTGGGCTATTTTGGCATGGTCAACCTTTAGTTTTTTGTTCATGATTGATTGGATGTTGAATTTTGGACGTCTCGTCGGTAGTCCATGTTTGGCTTATAAGATTATGCATTTGTTTCTGTGTTGTATTTTCTTTTCTTGTGCACAATGGAGAGAGATAGGATGAGTGGCACTCATCATTGCCAATGTGATGGAAAGTGTAGTGATTTTTTTTTATATGCATGTGTTTGGTTGGTATAATTGGAATGGATTGAATTGACTTAGTACATTGAGATGCATTACTTGTGCATAATGGTATTTAAATCTTTAAATTCTACCAATTATTCTATTACTTGTTTAAAAATATTTTTCCTAGCTAGTTTAAGTATTAAGCTCTATTTTGTTAGTAAGTATTATTTGAATGCCATATTCATCTTGTGGTTGATTTAGTTTAAATATGTTAGAGTTTTTGAAAATTGGTAGATACTATAGAAAGAAATGATTTAAACCTCTTTGGTCATTTTGCATGCGTTGCATTATTAGATGTTTTATGGGCCAGCAAGGTTTAGTTAGAACATCAGTTAGGTAGTGTAAATTCCCTATTTATTATACAGACAGATTTTATAAATCAGAACTAGGCATTTTGTTGGACTGTTTGAGCTAAAAAGCCTACCCGAATTTTATTATGACCCTAGTGTCCCCGTTTGAGCCTTGAAGCCTCATATTTTTTTGGGTAACTACACGATTTAACCACTTCCACTTTAATGAGTTTCTATCGCTTCATCCCATCACCTTAGTCGGATTTGGACCTAAAACTTTAAATTGTGATACTATGGTACGAAATTGAACCTTTTGTACTTTAGTTTAGAAATTGAAGTATCTTTGATTAAATCATTTACCAATTTCCTTCTTGTAAATTAGAAGCAATAAATTTGAGTTATCTTTTATCTTCTTCTTCAAAAAAAAAAAAAAATTATTCTCTTATGCAATGTTAACTGTACACTTTGTAACAAAGAAGAATCAAAAAGATCTCCTTAGACTTGGATACAATGTTTCAATGTTTCAAGTGATGATTGATTAAATTGTAGTTGCTATGGGGGGTTTTTCTTTATAGGTTAAGAGACATACAATAAGGAATGAAGGTTAATTGAATCTCTTTTACCAAAATTGTTATCCAAACGATAGTTATTAGCCTTGATTACAAGTTAATCAATTCTACGGGATCCTTAATCTGGGCTATGAGATCTTAGAGATTAATAGGGTGACACACTAACTTGATTGATGTCCCTAGCTAAGTTTTATGGTGTCTATAAGCATCCTTGTATGTTCATTTGCATTCCAGTGCTTCTTAAAACAAGTCTTAGTGATCTTTCTACACTTGAAGCTAATTTTTGAAAAATTTGATTCATTTATGCTTCATCTCCTTAGAATTGAATTGGCATTTTCTTAATACTTCAATTATCAACATGAGTCATGCACTTGAAGTAGCTCTATTCCTTTTAATTTAGCAAGTGATAGAACATGTTTAGTTCGTTGAGTTAAATCGCCATTTGCATATGTTGAATGCCCCATACTTTTCCTAGTCAATATGCTTTCATTTTCATTGGTGGTGTACTTAGTTCTTTTCCATACTTGTTTTGCTTGGGACTATCAAAATGCTAGGTTTGGGGGTGTGATAACTCTATTACATAGAGTTATTGTGCCCCTATTCCCTATGCAATTTTGATTATGTTAGTTCTATTCAGAATGATTTTATGCATCTAGTTTAGATTTAGTACCTGATTATGATTTTTAGGAACTTATGTGTTTATTAGGATTTTTGGTAGATATATGCACTAATTTGGCCATAATTGACATTAATCTTGCTAGGTGCATCGTAATTTATGTGCTGTGGTGTGTTTGTGGGTAATTATGATTTGTAGCTGTGAATTGAAGAAGTGAAAGAAGATAGGGACTAGAATGATATTAGCTAGAAAAAGTTAAAGCCCAATCAATAGCTCCACAACTGCGGCCAAGGAATGTAAACCTAGAAGAGCATAACTGTTGTTTCTACTTCTCCGAGTCAAAGGTTTCACAACCGCAGTCATGGAATTAGAAGAAAAAATTCTAGAACTATGGTTTTCATGCAAAACAAATGAAATCTCTCATGAACCACGGTCACTGAATTTGTATAGATTGAATGGTTACCACGGTTGTGAAGAAAAGTCAATCTTTTGACCAAGCTAAAAAATTGAAGTTACCCTAACAACACATCTACTAACACATAGTAAGTAGTGTAGTTTAGTTTAGGGTCCTAGTAGGATAGAATAGTCTTATCAAAAGTCTCGTTTCCTGTTCACTTTCAAACTTAATCTTAGCTTAATCCTAGTTGTAAAAACATAATCTTTTAGTTTCAATTTATTGGGCTTTCATTTCTCTTCAATTTTGTAACCATTTTACTTGCTTTTAATCTATCTTTCTTGCATTTCATTTTAGTCAAGTTTAAACTAGTTTCTTAGTAGTAATGTAAATCCTAATCCTAGTGGTTACTGTTGCATTTAATCTTGTGTTTTCTTAATTTATAAACTTTAATTAGTTTTGGGTTTACATTTAATCTTATTTTCTTATCTTAATCATTAACCTAGATTCATATATCTGGCTGCATTTCCTTTTTCCCAAATTATAAACCAAATCAAGAACAAGTCATATGCTCTAGTAACCAATGTTTCCAACTAAGTAAATTTCTTCATATACACACTTGATTTCTCTAATCATTGGTTAGTTGCTTTTAATGATTTCTTAGATTTGCTTTTAGAATAGTTTACATTATTGTCACATTTAATGCTCTTTCTTCCATAGTTAGTAGCATTGCAAATTATCCTTTGGAGGTAGAAAGTTAGAATAGTGTCGTTTAATTGCTTACTTGCTTTATTGAGAGACTTGTTCCTTAATTTGCTATTTAAAATTGCTTATTTAGCTATGCATTTTTAATTGCTCTTAGCCTAGGACCCAACATAGTATTTAATTGCCAAGCACCTTAATTTTCAATTTCACTTGTACTTTATGCCTTGTTTTAGTATAATGTGCCATTTTTGTTATTTAGTTATGCTCATTATTTGCTTAGCTTTCTTAGTGTAGTATTTATCATCTCTTTAATTTAGCTTTGTCATGACTGATTTTGCACTTTTAAATTGCTTTAGTAGAATAGAAATTTCCTTCCTTATAATTTGTCAAACTAGTTTATAGACTCGAGTAGACTAGTAGTCACACATCAATCATTGCGGGAACAATATTCACTCACCACTACCTATAAACCTACCTCGTATATTTGCGACTGTGTGATGTTGGTTAGGAAGAGTAGGGTTAATTTATCACTTGTTCTTGCATCAAATTACCTAACCTTTATCCATCAAACAAATATAAAGGTCATTTTACTTATTTTACCCTTCATGCAAGTCCCAAACCAATAGTATTAAAACCATATTTCATCACTAATTATTCCCACAATAATCATCTCAAAATTTGAAACTCTAAAAGTATGTAAAAAATTTTGAATTTGAATTGAGGGACAATTACAAAAATGGTATTATACTAGTTGGTCAAATATCAACTTTTCTTAAATTGCATGCAACTTTGACCATGCCAAATAAAATGGGACAGAGAGAGAATACAACAAAGTAAATGCTCTAAAAGCTTGTAAATAAGAGCATTGAAGGGGAGCATTGTAGACTAAATAGACATGAAGAAAGTGCATAAAACAAGTACAATAAATATAAAAGAAAGGCTTGCAATGTAGTAGAACAAAACTTACAACTATGTAGGTAAACAAAACTAGAATAATCAAGAAAGAGAAACTAGACTACAAGGTTCCTTCCTAAGTAGGGAGGAGAAAAGAAGAAAAATAAGTTAGCTCTACCACATTTTCAGCCCTAAAAGCGAAACTAGACTACAAGGTTCCTTCCTAAGTGGGAAGGAGAAAAGAAGAAAAATAAGGTGGCTCTTCCTCATTTTCAGCCCTAAAAGAGCTATTTATTGTAGAGTTAGGGGTTAGGGGTAAAAAAACATCTTAACCCATGAAAAACTGCCCTAAATAGTCTTCCAAGTTTCAACGACATGTATTTGTCCTCCTTGACTCTGTATCTAATATAATGAAATCTGCTAGCAGGCTCTAGCAATTTCCCACTTTCACTAAGATATCTTCAACAATAGCCTTAGGTATTTAATGCTTCGATCTGCTAGCTAAGAGACACATTTGTTGATTTCAGGCCATCACTATTGAACTTCTTACAAATTGACAACAACATCAAATTAATGGATGCTCCCAAATCACATATTTCCCTTTCAAAATCCATCTCCCCAACTATACAAGAAATGAAAAATGACCTAGTGTCTTTCAACTTTGGGGGTCGCTTCTTTTGAATGATAGCACTGTAGCCTTCAGGTAAGCACAAAATCTCCCCACCAATAACTTTCCCTTATTAGACAACACCTGCTTCATAAACTTTCATAACTCGATATGTCCTCAAGAGGTTCCATAAAGGGAATATTGATTTTGACATTTTCAAAAAATTCTAGGACTTTTGAACTTGCCTTCTTGCTTCTTTGGCCGATTCAAAAATGGAACCCTTACTGCTGGTTCACTAGGCTGTCCCTCTACTTTTCTCTGGCTAGAATAATTTGATATTTCTTAGGTTATTGTACCATTTCTTTATCCTTTTCTAGATTTCTAGCTTCACTTTTGTCACCCACCCCTGTTTTTTTTTTCTCTCTGTTGCTCATCTTTCCTCTCTTCTTCCTTCACACCTACTTGGGTTTTATGTGCTTTCATACTTCTCAGGGTAATGGCTTTCGCTTGCTCCCTTTGTTGGTTTATGTACTAAAGGCAACAGTGTTGGAATTAGAAATTATACTTATTGCCAACGTTAAATGAACCTAAAGGGTCACACACTAAGAGTAAGCATTGGGTTAAGTTAATTGTTGACTAAGTTCGTTGAATAAGAATTTGTGTCTAGATTCAATGAACGAGAATTATTTACTAATTACATTGGACATACTGGATTGTCCAGTTAAATAGTAATTATAATAATTCGTAAGGAACTATATCTGGTTACTATCATACGCGTTTATATACCTAATACGTGTGATAGAAGAATTCTAATCAAAGAGGAGTTCTTTGAATTCTAGACATATAGGTTAACCGCTATATATAGAATATGATTCTTTAGGGTTCGTAAATCTGTCTAGGCGTTTAGATATATATACCTTTGATGCTCGATAGCAAAACCCTGGTTGCGATCTGAACCTTTGCTCTAGCAAGCAACACCCTAAAATCGGAAAAGCTACTCGTGTGGATACCGTAGAGGGCGTTCGTTCAATCCAGAGCAGCGCCTAAGGTCTGACGTGTTCTACGAATAGTTCGTGGTTGCCGTGGTGTCCAAATAGTGACCGTGGTGTTCAGATCGTGAAAGGTTCAGATCGCAACCAGGGTTTTGCTATCGAGCATCAAAGGTATATATATCTAAACCCTAGACGATTTAATCGGAACGCATGGATCCTCTTATAGGGATTTTCGGTGTTTTTCCGCTGCGTTAATTTTATATTATGGCTAGGAAATCCCAACAAAGGGTATCAGAGCCGCTTGCGTTTTCAATTAAACCGTTTCTGGATTGATGAAATTAGTTAAAAACACATTATGATTGGACATAATCGAAGTACATGAACTGTAGTTACGGCTGAATGTATGCTGTTGAAAATCTGTTTGATATCTTGATCTCAATACATACATATGATGTATGCAAAGATTCTATTCGATAGAAACCTGTTCTGTTGGATGATTCTATTTGATAGATTCTGTTGTTGAACTATATGTATATGTGATATACGTATGTTTCTGTTGAATTATGTATATATGATATATGTATTTTTCTGTCGAATGATTTACATATATGATATGTAGAACATGTTCTGTTCGATGAATTTAATTCGCATCATGAAAAATTATGACAGCACACCGCCGTACTTTCTGTCGTAGTGGCTTAAAATCGTTTTGGTTATAACATCGGATAAATAATAGTATGTTTTCTGTTTTATGATGTGTTCATATGCATGGTGCATAGCATGGCCTTTTTGACCTACTAGAATAGTAATTTATTTCTATTTTGGGGTGTAATTATATAAATACGGCCTGCGTGTCGTTTTTTTTTTTTCAATGGATGTTTTTTTTTTTAATTTTAAAGTTTTGTATTATTGTATTACAAAGCTTGTAAAGAAGGCAAGAGGAGCAACTTGGCGTCAATCAACAACAAGGTGTATTCCATGAAGATGGAAGAAATTTTGAAGTTGTAATTTGACCCTAGGATTGACCTTGATCTTCATATTGGCTTATGAAGATCACCATAGTTTAAGGGCCATGCTATGACACGTTTATCTTACTGTTATTTGTATATGTTTATGTGATGTTAAATGTTAAATATATGTGGTGCATGAAAACATATGATCAATTAACAAGTTCACATAACATGTTAAGCCCTCAATTAATCAGTATGCCACCAAATTTAAACACCTTCCAAAGACTTTGATCACCTTTTTAAAAATCTTATAAATCAAAAAACAGATGAGATTAAACATGCCGGTACATGTGATGTATTGATCTCATAATTGTTTTAAGAGTTACATATGATGTAATTGGTAAAGAGTTACCTACCTAAATAACTTAATTTTAATTGTCATGCCAAAGCTGAGTTAAGGTTAAGTGAAATATGGATCTTAACCCACTAAATACAAACTGTTGTGTATTCATTTATGAGGGTAATTGATTTAGTGGGAGTTTTATATTAATATCGAAATATTGTACTTTGCATAATTGTTGTAGATCGATGGCCGCTAATAACACTTCAACACTATCTTTGCGATCTATCCTTGAGAAGGACAAGCTGAATGGGACCAACTTCCTTGATCGGTTCGAGGTTTGAGAATTGTTCTCAAACAAGAAAGGAAGTGTATGTTCGGACAATCCTATCCCCGAACTGCACCAATGCTCCAAGAGCAGAGAGATGCTTACAAGAAGCATTCTAATGACTCGTTGATGTTGGATGCCTTATGCTTGCTACCATCTCGAAAGCTTGGAAGCTTTCGAGATGGTCAATTATCTCAAGGAGATGTTCCAACAGCAAGCACGGCAGGAAAGGTTCGATACATAACATCGCTTTACATTCCTGGAAAATGGCTGAAGGAGCGCCTGTTACTCTTAGTGTGTGACCCTTTAGGTTCATTTCTGTCTCTTTGAAAGACTTGGATTTCCCATAAGTCAAGAGCGGCAACGGATTTGATCCTGAATTCTCTTCCCGAGAGTTATAGCCGCTTTGACTGGAAACTAGCATCTGTGTAACCACTTACATCTGTTTCGAGCCGCATTCGATGCTTAAAATCGCTGAGCATAATATCAAAAATTGCCTGGCCAAGTTTTAATGGTTCATAAAGGTAAGGGGATGAAAACGAAAGGAAGGTCAAATAAGGCTTATAAGAAGAAGCCCTATACACAAAACAAGCCCAAGAACCGAACAAGCCTAAGCCTCCAAAAGAAGGAGTTTGTCACTAGGCGCTGCTCTGGATTGAACGAACGCCCTGATGCACATCTGATTACACTCATAGGCTTTTTCGCTATAAGACTGTGTCTTATGGACATGCTGATTTGCATAATGGTCTTTACGTTCTAAACATTGAAAAGCCCAATCCAGAGATTCAGTTTATAACATCAATACAAAGAAACCTAGATTGGATGATTCAAATCAAACTTTCTTATGGCATTGTCGCCTTTGTCACATAAATGAGAAGCGCATATCAAAACTCCATAAAGATGGGCTTTTGAATCAATTTGATCTTGAATCTTATGATATCTGCGAATCTTGTTTGTTGGGAAAGATGACTAAAGCTCCTTTTATCGACACGGTGAACGAGCCAATGATTTATTGGGCCTAATACATACGGATGTATGTGGTCCATTAAATATTGCAGAGGAGGTTACCAGACTTCATTACTTTCTCGATGATTTCAGTAGATGACCCTTTAAGAGACAGATTTCTACGTTGGTTAAGTCACATCTTTATAATCATCCACAGCTATAAGAGACAGGTTAAAGACAACGTTTGATTGTGTCAAGACACAGAGTTTCTTTCCAAAAGAACTAGTGGGAGTAGAGTACATCTTGAAGAATTTCAAGATCCACAAGACAACACTCTCTCTTCTGTGCAATCTCATCAAGAATCACAATTAGTTGTTGGTTCGAATGAGACAACACAATTGGAACATGGGAATGACTAATAATCTTGTTAATTGATCATATGAAACGCATGCACCCGTAGATCCGGTAGAGCTAGAAATATGCCCGAGAGATATGGATTTCTTATTCAGCTGTGTCTATACACAATGATGTGTTACTCATGGATCACCATGAGCCCACTAGCTACCAAGATGCTATGACTAGTCCAGACTCTGAGGAATGGCAAAGTGCCATGAAATCTGAGATGCAATCCATGTTTGACAATCAAGTTTGGACTTTGATTGATCCACCGGATGGTATAAAAACTATTGGGTGTAAATGGGTTTTCAAGAAGAAAACTGACATGGATGGCAATCTACATATCTTCAAAGCACGATTGGTTGCAAAAGGTTTCAAACAAACTTATGGTATAGACTATGATGAAACCTTTTCACCAGTTGCTATGCTTAAATCCATAAGGATTCTTATTGCCATTGCAGCATACTATGATTATGAGATATGGCAAATGGATGTCAAAACAGCGTTTCTTAATGGAAACTTACTCGAGGATGTGTATATGACACAACCTGTCTCTTATACACCATCAAGGATTCCGATTAAGAGTCAGCGTTTAGGTATATAAACGCGATATCGATAGTAAAACCCTGGTTGCGATCTGAATTATTATAATTACTATTTAAAAAGAGTCTGGATTCATCAAAAATGAACATCTAGATGTGTATAAGAGAACATTAATGCAAATGCAGTTGTGACATCTACTTTTGTATGCTCATGACATAGTATGCTCCGGTCGAGAAATAACATCTGCCTACCTTGATGGATCCTCTAGATGATGTATATGGACAGTTGAATGAGATGAAGGATTTGGGCGATTAACGCTTATTTCCTTGTCTCTTATCAAGATCTATAGAGATAGATCTCAAAAGCTCATTGGCCTGAGTCAAAGTACTTATATAGATAAAGTACTAAAGAGGTTTAGTATGCAAGATTCTAAAAGAGGATTCTTGCCAATGTATACAATCATATTCCTTTCTTGTTTGAGCTTGTTCTGGTTCTGGTTCTTGGGCTTGTCAAACCCTGTCTCTTATACACATCTTTCTTGTATAAGCTACATATTATCAGATCCTGTCTCTGTATAACACATCTGTCTCTCGATACACTCTAGATCCAGTATCTAATACCCATGACGAGGAAATAGACAGCAGTCAAGAATAACGTTAATAACTTGAGAAGAACTAAAGATGTTTTCTTGGTTTATGGAGGACTGGAAAAGAGCTTGTTGTAAGTGGTTACACGATGCAAGTTTCGATCTGACAGAGATCTAGATGTGTATAAGAGACAGGCATTTCGGCCATCGATTGATGCATTCCATATGTGTAGACCTGTCCTATGTGTTGATGGCACGCATCTACGAGGGGAGTATCGGGGTAAATTACTTATAAGGATCAGATTGGAAGCATAAATTCATAAGGACTCATTTGTCACTGAATTAGGTGTTATTCCTAGCATCACTAATCCAGTTTATCTATTGTGATAATACCTTTATGGGGCTATTGCACAAGCCAAAGAGCCTATTATCGCATCAACGATCCAAACACATCCAAAGACGTTATCATCTCATTCGTGAGATCATTGAGAGAGAGACGTCAAAATATGCAAAGTACCAACCGATGACAACATTGCTGATCCATTAACTAAACCACTACCACAACCAAAACATGATCGCCATGTTCGGTCAATAGGTCTTAGACATATGTATGATTGGACCTAATTGTTTAATTGGGAGACTTTTAATGGATAATTTTAAAACGAATATTGTCATCATGATATTTTATTTATAAAGAGATTTATTATTGCATGTTTTAATATTAGAATCCATGAATAATTTATTATTCTAAATGTCCCTAGTTATTCAATATAGTGGGAACTGTGTTGATTTAAGACTAGTATGATTTTGATTGATAATCATATGATGATTATGGATATATGGATATAATAAAAATCATGGGTATTTGTTGGCGAACAAAGTACTGGATTGACCCGTTTACAGTAGGAATGTAAAATGCATGGCTTATGCTCAAATGGATTGATAAGGTGATCAAATTCATTTGTTTTATCATTCTACTTCGAGATCGAGAAATCAAATAGTTGGACACAAATAGAGATGACATTGTCCATGCTCTATGTCCAACTAAGACATCGTGAGACAAAAGGATTAAGACATGGGTTATTTGATCAGGTTATGTCAGATCAATGATCTTCATTTAACTTGGGTGGTCATGATGCCTTGCTAGAGGCCAATCAGATTTGATCTATGAGTATAATCTGTTAATGATAAATTAAAGGTGTTTAATTTATTCAATTCCAAAACTTCCTGGCTAATTGTCTTTAGTCCAAGTAGGAGTATTGTTGGTTTATGTACTAAAGGCAACAGTGTTGGAATTAGAAATTATACTTATTGCCAACGTTAAATGAACCTAAAGGGTCACACACTAAGAGTAAGAATTGGGTTAAGTTAATTGTTGACTAAGTTCGTTGAATAAGAATTTGTGTCTAGATTCAATGAACGAGAATTATTTACTAATTACATTGGATTTACTGGATTGTCCAGTTAAATAGTAATTATAATAATTCGTTAGGAACTATATCTGGTTACTATCATACGCGTTTATATACCTAATACGTGTGATAGAAGAATTCTAATCAAAGAAGAGTTCTTTGAATTTAGGTTAACCGCTATATATAGAATATGATTCTTTAGGGTTAGTCTTATCTGACATGCGACTCATTAGTAACACACAGTCGGACGACACATCTAGATGTGTATAAGAGACAGCTACAGGTATCCACACGTAGAGGCGTTCGTTCAATCATATACCTGTCGCCTAAGGTCTAGACGTGTTCTACGAATAGTTCGTGGTTGCCGTGGTTTCCAAATAGTGACCGTGGTGTTCAGATCGTGAAAGGTTCAGATCGCAACCAGGGTTTTGCTATCGAGCATCAAAGGTATATATATCTAAACCCTAGACGATTTAATCGGAACGCATGGATCCTCTTATAGGGATTTCCGGTGTTTTTCCGCTGCGTTATTTTTATATTATGGCTAGGAAATCCCAACACCCTTGGGTTAGGAATTGTGTCCTTTAAGAAAGTCCCCATTGGCCTCTCAGCTAGACTCCTAACTATCTGACCAACTTGGCCCTCCAACTTCTTAATTAAAGCCTCCATAACATTATTACTAAGTGTTTTCTTCAATTAAGCCTTTGATTGGAATGGATTGGTGTGTGCATATACAATTGCTACTGCGGTGGTTGATATTGCTGTTGTTGAAATTGTGGCTAGTGAATTGGTGGCCTAGTATTTGGGCCTTGCTGTTGAGCTTGTTGATTTTTCCAAGAAAAATTTGGATGATTTCTCCAACTAGGATTGTAAGTATTACTGTAGGGGTTATTCTGGTTTTGTACTGATTCTAACTCCAAATGTAATTTATTTGCTTTTGAAATGAAAAAGAAGAAGAAATCCTAGCTATGCTACAACAGCCCTAACTTAAAGTTTTGCTAGTCTCGAGCAAAATAAAACTAAGAAAGATACAAAAAATATTAACTTCCTTGATATATCAACAATCGTAGCAAGGAAAACTAAATAAGTAAAGAAATGAACCAAACATATGTATAAGAGAACTTTGATGATCAAGCCCAAATCACCATGAAAGTGCTAATCTCTTCACTCATGAAAGCAATTATCATTCAGCTCACTAATCAATGAAAAATTCGTTGAACATCTCTAAAGTGTAACAAGTGACAGACAAGTTGGAAGAAATTAACACACAATACTCATTAATAAATATTAACTCTAACTAAGGATCAAATAGGTCTTTCGAGCTTGTAACATAGCCTAAGGGATAAAGGTGGATATATTTCAACATAAGTAGCTCATATCACCTTCAATATGTTAGTAAATAATTTTGTGTTGAACCCCAGTTATGATAATAATGTTTTGATGATGACCAAATCGCACTAACAGTTTGAAAACAAGTGTGCAGAAAAATAGGGAGTTTCAGACGTAAATGATTGTTCAAAAGGAAGACAATTCGGACAATGATAATCATTTGACACAAAGAACCTGAAGCCGTCTCGGACGAAGAACAGCATCCGACCATATTTCCAGAAGATATTGCATCGATCGGACGTAGGTTCGGACGCTTCCTCGGACGTCCTAACGAATACCCTCAGAGAACGGACGCAACGTCGGACCCAGCGTTTAGCGGCGGTTGTCCGAAAGGTCCAAGCGGCTAGTTTGTTCGGACCCATACTTACTGCATCGGCCTTCCGAAAGGTCCAACGGCTAGTTTTCCAGTAAACAGAAAATTGCCGTTGGAAAGTTGTTAGAAGCAGATTTTGGGCAACTATAAATATCCCTTAGCCTGAATTAAACAAAAAGAGACTTCTACATTGATTACAAGTAATTCTTGAGCTATTTGGGAGAAATAGTAGGTACAAGTGTTGTAATAGTATAGGTAGTTTTGTGAAAAGAGCTTAGTAGTGTAAGAGTTCTTCAAGTGTAAGAGTGGAGAGATAACAATTGTAACAAAGGGAGGTTGTGAGTGTAAAACTCTTGGCTCAACTAAAGGAAATTAGTGTGAGCAAGAGTGATCCTCATTTTTGTACAAGAGGTTATTGTCTCACCTACTTTGAAGAGACTTTTAGTGGCTAAACTTCAAGTTGAGAACTTGGTAGTTGCCTTGTAAGAAGCTCTTTGTGGTTGTAAGCTCCAAGCTTGAGAAGCTTGGGTACTAAGTTTGATTTGATACTCTTAATCTCAATCTTCTTATTTGTTCTTTAAGCTTAAATTGTTGAATATCTATTGTATTCATTTGTGCTTAAGCTTTTATTTGGTGCATAAAGTTTGCATTTTCATTAAGCACATCAAAAGGTTTGTTTTTTGAAATAACCTAATTCACCCCCTCTTAGGTTACCCTTTGGGACCAACATGTTGGTCCCATTAGGGCAACCTAAGAAGCTGTCTCTTATACACATCTAGATGTGTAGGCTAAGGGAAAGAGTTTAGCTTCTCTTATACTTATCGAGATGGAACTTTCTTTCTTTATTCACAAACACTTAAACAAAATTATTTCCTTTTTTCAATATTTTTCTTTTTTTCAGCAAATATGTATATATATATATATATATGTATATTTTCTTTTTCCTTATTTTTGTATCAACATCTACATAGGGGATTTGTAAGAATCAAGCCATTATTTGACTCTTTTATTTTTTTTTCCACAAAACACTTTTCTTTGCAACGTATATCCACCGTAACAAGGCCTTTTCACCCCCGGAAATCAAGCTGCAATGCTGGCAAGCAAAGCGACGCAAGAACAACTGGACTAGTAGCAATATTTGCCACTGTGCGGACCTTTTTTATATAGATGGTTCCAAAATTCCAATCCCACGAGGATTACAGCTTTTAGTGCAGGCGAGACACCTAGATTTGGAAGCTTTTCCATCCGATATACGTGAAGAGCCTCAGGGCCTCTAAGCCCAAACAAAACTAGATTATGGATGTCCAGTTCGATGAATTACAACACTCACAAAGCATGTCAGACCTTACTAACCCTAAGTAGTGGCATATGATTTGCTCCAGTCAGAAATCTGAAGTTCTTTCAGCCTTATCTGCTGCATCGCGGGTTAATCGGATTCATTCTGGACCGGGTTCTTAGGGCTTAGACGGGCTTGAATGTTGGAGAAACCAGATTTCTGCTTAGAATGGGATAGTTTTTTGTCGTTTAGGGGCAGTCATAACAAGATAGTTATCTAGTTTGTGTATAAGACATAGTTTATAAACTGGCGCTTATACAAATGTAAAGCGCAATGAATGTAATTTACAATTTATCATAAATACCAGAATGAAGTATTATGATTGACTTGGATGTGATGTGCCAAGTCGGCATGAGGCTTTTGTCTTTAAAGAATGGCTTTAGTTAATTCTATAGAGAAAAAGGCTAGCTCAACGTAATTGTTACAAAAATGTAGAAATGGAAACAAAAAGTTATTATGAATAAAGTTTTAAATATTAATTAGCATTTGGGTTTTGAAGTGCCGGTTTCAAGTACTCAGCTTTTACAGCATTTACAACAGAGCATATAAGCTGGCTCATTTGATCAGGGCATAACTGTATGTGTTGGCCGGAGTTATGGGAGTCCACTTCGCTTATGGAAGGCCCAAGGTTAGAGTCTTCCAGTTTTTTGGTTTGCAGGATGTCCAGTATGAATCTCTCTACGGATAGGTTATATGGACCCGCAATCTCTGAGGCAACCTGTCATAAGTTTGGTCCTGCAATGAGTTTGTTACTTATGCTTCGGGTTGTATGGGTATTGGAGAAGAACCTGCATAGAGCCCTTTCTGGTATTGTTGTTCTATAGTGCTAGACATCTACCTAGTCGGGTATGAATTTGTCAGACTTAATACAGACACTTGGCATTTGCAGTTTATTAGATTTGGGAAATTTGCTCGTTGCAAATTTGACGTACCCCATTATTTTGCTATATATAGAATTGGACTTGAGGTTGCTGTGCTCTAATTGATATGTAACGACCCATGGACAAATTGCCTCTTTGGTAGAGGCATAAGATGTGCCGTAGTATGTTATTTCTACGAGACATGTCACCGGAAAAACAAATTCTGCCTGTCGGTTATTTGTTCTAGAGAGCCTAGTATCGTATATTGTGCCTGTGGTGTTAATTGGGCATTGAGGGGTGTAAATGAGAATACAAGTATTTATTTTTATTGATTTGTGCACCAAAGGTTTTAAAGAAGCCATAAAAGGCATGTTAGCCAACCTGATTTTTTGGGCTAGATTGGGCCCGGGTCTAAATGATTCCAATTTCATAATCATCTGCATTTATTAATTGCTGATCATGTTCTATTTTGAAGGTGGCAGTGAGGAAGATGAGCAATGGGTTGGGAGGAATTAGTCCTTCATAGAGATTTTAGGTTACCGCGGTGTAATAGTATCTAGCGTGGTGACTTATTGGTGACATCATCCCTTTCTTGGAGGAAGCCTCTCAAACTTTACTATTTTTTATGGAGAGAGGAAGGGAGTAGTTTTTTAATTGCAGGAAGTGCCCTATAATATTACTAAGGCTCCTTACCCCGCTACCACGTGTCAGTAGCTGATTGACTGGAGAAAAAGTAGGCTGAGGGTAAGCAGGAATTCTTAGCTGGCAACGTCTCCAAGAAACACTGTTAATTCCTTCCTATCCAAGTAAATATCGCGATCCAACGGCGGAGAGAGACCCAACAGGACGGTCTAGACGTATGCCAGCTCAACTATTCCCCGTACCCTGACAAACATGGCAAAACTTCCACCAAGCCAGCACTACACTCAACAAAAGGGACACCCATCTACCTGCAAAAAGGACATAAAGAACAACAGCTAATAGTTACGCCAAAGACCCCACAGCCATCCTTTACAAAATTCAAAATTTGAATTTGAAAGCTACAGTTCCTACTAACTCTCTCCCCTCTACAAGAATGTCTCTCTGTCTCTCCGCGTAACAGTACCCACTATTTGCCCCATGTAACATTTTTCAAAGGGCAAAATGGTCATTGCACATCCCCCAAATAAACCAGGGGCTGCCACGTGAACTTTACTAACTCCCCAGCCAATCCGCAGCTGACATGTGATGGGGAAGGGACCTTAGTAATATTATAAGGCCCCTTCTACCCCTTTACTGTTTAAGTCCCTCCCTCCCTCTACAAAGAAAGGCTCTTATTTACAAATATGCCATATAAATTTGAAACCCAGAATCAAAGGTTATTTGACTTGACCCATTCCAGAACCTCTGCAATTTTTCACACAGGAATATCCAAGGAGCTAAAAATGCCACAACTGTGAAGGAATACATAGCAAAATACGGCGATTATTGTGAAGAGGGAAACTTCACATACAGCAGAGCAAAGGGGGATAAGGAAATATACGTGGCTACTCTTAACGCAGGTAATAAATAGCAAGCCCTAGATATTATAAAAACTTCTGATCCTAAATCCTTCATTTTAATTTACGAGAAGATCAATTATCACTTTGATCTTCTTTTCAAATCCTCTCTAGTCCAATACAAAAACCTATTTCGTATAGAATATCAACTCTCAGATGACTTACAAGAATGGGTGCAGAACAACATTAAAGAGGCCTAGCTGAAACCGCACAAGCTAAATGGCCTCATCCTCGAAGGTCGATCTAGAATAGGCAAAACTTCCTGAGCACGCAGCTTAGGAAGGCACAACTACTATGCCGACCACGTGGACATGCGTGAACACGATGATGAGGCCCTATATAAAGTCATAGATGACGTGACCCCACAAAACCTGGAATTACAAAAAGCACTGGAAAGAGTTCATTGGAAGCTAGCACAATTGGTACTCCAATTTATAATGTAGCAAACCCTGCTTTATAAAGGGTGGGATCCCTTCTATTATCTTCTGCAACCCCAGTGTCAACAGTTCTTACATGCTATACCTTGAAAGGAAGATAATAAGGGCCTGAAGGACTGGACTCTCAAGAATGCCACCTTCATTTTCCTTGAAGAAAGCCTCTTCACCCCCGAAAATCAAGCTACAATCCTGGCAAGCTAAGCGACGCATCATAAACTGGACATCCATAATCCATTTCTGTTCACGCTGCAGACCTTTTATATAAATGGTTCCAGAATCCCAATCTCATGAGGACTACAGCCTTCAGTGCCGGCGAGGTACCTGAATTTGGAAGTTGACAAATCTCATACACGTGAAGAGCCTCAGGGCCTTCAAGCCCAAACAGAAATGGATTATGGATGTCCAGTTTATGATGAATTACAACACTCGCAAAGATCTGAAAGTGGTCAGTTTCTTCTGCACATGGTGTATATGGATTGACCCAAGGATCCATGACACCTCTATGATACCCAAGAGATTCTACCATTTTGCACTCAAATTCCTAAATAACCTAGGAATTATCAATGTTAATTTATATATTAAGTCTATTAAGTATGTCATTAGCAGCTACCACATTGTAATTTCTTCTCAATGTACAACGCAATATATTAATTTTCAATAAACTCTCTATTGTTCTTAGCTCCTTTTCTGTCAACTCATGAATTACAAATATCATGGCCCACCAAGGGCCACCAATTACATAATTCCCAACCAACTATCCCACTCTAAGTAGAAATCCGGTTTCTCCATGTGTATAAGGAGTTAGATCGCAAACACTGTAAACTCTCCTACTAAGAGTAACAGTCAGCTGAAGCCTCGCACTTCCCTGCATCTTCCAAGAATACTCGGGAAATTCAAATCTAGAACTTAATACCCCAGGCAAACATTGCAATTTTCCTCATCTCCAAGTAAATATCTCGATACAACGGCAGGGAAAGACCCAGCTGAATGGTCTAGACATATACTAGCTCACCTATTCCCCGTACCACGAATATGGCAAAACTTAGGCGAAACTTTCACGAAACTAGCACTACACCCGACAAAAAAGACACCCAGCCTGCAAAAAAGATAGAAGGACAGCAGCTTTATGTCATAACATGGGCCCCACAACCTTCTTTTACAAAATTCAAAATTTGAATTTGAAATCTACAGACCCCACTAACACCCTTCCCGCTATAGGAAAGCCTCTTTAAGACCTCTGGTGGGCAAATCAATAATTTAGATACTTGTATTCTCATTTACACCCCCTACTGCCCAATTAACACCAAAGGTATTGTATGTACCAAAGGTCATAGTATATGATACTATGTTCACCGGAACAGATAACCAATAGGCAGAATTTGTTTTTCCGATGACATGTCCCGTAGAAATGACATACTACGGCACATCTTATGCCTCTACTGAAAAAGCAATTTGTCCCTTGGTCACTACATATCAATTATAGTACAGCAATCTCAAGTCCAATTCTATGTACTGCAAATTCCCCAAATCTGATAAACTATGAATGCCAAGTATCCATGTTAAGTCCAACAAATTCACACTCGACCAGGTAGACGTCCGGCATTGTAGACCAACAATACTAGAAAGGGCTCTATGCAGTCATTCTTCAGTACCCATACGACCCGAAGCACAAGTAACATACTCATTGCAGGACCAGGAAAGGCCGCCTCAGAGATTGCGGGTCCATCTAACCTATCCGTAGAGAGATTCGTATTGGACATCTTGCAAACCAAAAACCTGGAAGACTCTGACCCTGGGCCTTCCATAAGCGAAGTGGGCTTCCATAACTCCGGCCAACACTCACATACATTTATGCCCAGATCAAATAGGCCAGCTTATAGGCTCTGTTGTAAATGCTGTAAAAGCCAAGTGCTTGAAACTGGCACTTCAAAACCCAAATGCTAATCTAATATTTACAACTTTATTTATAATAACTTTTTCTTTCCATTTCTGTATTAGTGTAACAATTACGCCGCGCTAGACTTTTTCACTATAGGATTATCTGAAGCCATTCTTTAAAGACAAAAGCCTTATGCCGACTTGGCACTTCACATCCAAGTCAATGATAATACTTCATTCTGGTATTTATGATAAATTGTAAATTACATTCACTGTCGCACTCCCAGACTATGTACACTAACATATAATTGCGTTTTACATTTGTATAAGCGCCATTAGTAACTATGTTATTCGCTAAACAGCGTAACTATCTTGTTAGACTACTCCTAAACGATAAAAATCTACTCCATGGGACGCTCACCTTCGTCAGTCCCTCTCCATAGCCCCAAGAAACTGTCCACACATCATGCAAGAGTCCCATTCTTAAAATGCCTAAGATAATGAAACTTTATAAGCAGCCCACTCTTGCTCCAGTACTGGTCCTGATCCATATCGTAGGGCCTTTGAAACACCTCATAAAAATTGGGCAATTCCATTTCACTGGGCTTTTAGTCCAACACAACATAAATGCCGATAAGCCTATTAAGAACATCACCTTCCCGTTGCTCGGGATCAACTTGAAAATTCTCCATCATATTTTATGACCAGATCTTAATCAAATGACAATGGCGGTCATTAGATCCCTGGCCCAAGGAAGGCATGTGTACATAAGTCTTCCAGGGTTTAAACACATTGGGTTTCTGTTGGTCCTTATCAATACCCATTGCCTCATCAAATATCCTATAATCGGGCACACTTGACCTCTACGAATGACGAATGGCCTTGTTGCCTGAACAATGGCCGTGGATGGCCAGAGCGACCACCTAGGGACAAGCGTTGCCTCACCAAAGTCTGAAAAGGAGTATCCGGAGCATAACTCTTCCTCCAGAGAGGCAAAAGAAGTGCCGGATCTAATCCTACTTGGGTTCATAGCCCAAAAAACCAGATCTACAGGTACTCGGCCCAAAAGATGAAATGCTATTTATGGATGCTCCACCTCAGCAGCCAACTTTTAAAAATTATACTTTGACCTACTCCCTCTGTCTCTTGCAATGCTATATTAGTATACATAGTCTAGGAGTGTGATAGTGAATGTAATTTACAATTTATCATAAATACCAGAATGAAGTATTATCATTAACTTGGATGTGATGTGCCAAGTCGGCATAAGGCTTTTGTGTTTAAAGAATGGCTTCAGTTAATCCGATAGTGAAAATGGCTAGCGCAGCACAATTAGTTATAAAAGAGCAGAAGTGGAAACAGAAAAGTTATTAACAATAAAGTTGTAAATATTAATTAGCATTTGGGATTTGAAGTTGCCAGTTCCAAGCACTCGGCTTTTACAGTATTTATAATAGAGCCTATAAGCTGGCCCATTTGATTTGGGCCTAACTGTATGTGTTGGCCGAGTTATGGGAGCCTACTTTGCTTATGGAAGGCCCAGGATCGCAGTCTTCTAGTCTTTTAGTTTACAGGTTATCTCGTAAGAATCCTCTACGGATAGGTTAGATGGACCCGCAATCTCTAAGGCTGCTGTCCTGGTCCTGCAATGTGTATGTTACTTGTGCTTCGGGTTGTATGGGTACTGGAGAAGGACCTACATAGAACCCTTTCTGGCATTGTTGGTCTACAGTGTCAGACGTCTATCTGGTTAGGTGTGAATTTGTTGGATTTAATATGGACACTTGGCATTCGCACAGGTTCGAGAAATTTACTCATTGCAAATTTGACGTACCCCCTTTATTTGCTATATATAGAATTGGACTTGAGGTTGTTGTGCTCTAATTGATATGTAGTGACCCAGGGACAAATTGCCTCTTTGGTAGAGGCATAAGATGTGCCATAGTATGTCATTTCTACGGGACATGTCACCGGAAAAACAAATTTTGTCTGTCGGCTATTTGTTCCGGTGAGAATATGTAGTAGCCTGGTATCATATACGGTGACACATACAGTATCTTTGGTGTTAATTGGGCATTTGAGGGTATAAATGAGAATACAAGTATCTATTTTTGTTGATTTTCCCACTAGAGGTCTTAAAGTGGCCATAAAATGGTGGCCAACCGTAATTTTTTGGGCTTCAGATATGGCCCAGTCTTAATGATTCTGATTTTATAATCATCTGCATTTATTAATTGCTAATCATGCTCCATTTTGAAGGTTCTAGTGAGGAAGATGAGCAATGGGTATGGGAAGAATTAGTCCTTTATATAAATTTTAGGTTACCGCGGTGTAATAGTATCCAGCGTGGTGACGTCTTGGTGATGTCATCCCCTTTCTTGGAGGGAGCCTCTCAAACTTTACTCTTTTTTTATGGAGGGAGTAGTTTTTTAACTGCAGGAAGGGACCTATAATATTACTAGGGCTCCTTTCCCGCGCCACATGTCATAGCTATTTCTTTGGAGAAAAAGTAGACTGAGGGTAAGCTAGACATTACTTAGCTGACCAATGGAGTCCATGCGGGGCCTTAGTGTTTGGAAGGGATTCTTTTTCAAAAGATATCTCAGCCGTTGGATTAATCTGGGATGCTGACGTGGCATTCGTTCGTGAGAGATGGCCCCATATTGTACTGGTTATAGTAAGGATGCGTACTAAGGAAACTTCTGGGTTGTCTGTCCTTTCACACTTGCTCACCTATTCCCCATACCACGGACATGGCGAAACTTCCATGAAGCTAGCACTATACCCAACAAAAAGAACACCCAGCCTGCAAAAAAGACAGAAAGGACGGCATCTTTATGTCATATCATGGGCCCACTAGGAGTTATTTTCAGCCTTATCTGCTGCGTTGGAAGTTAATCGGGTTTGTTAGCACACATTCTCAAGGGCCAGACGGGTCTGAATAGTGGAAAAACTAGATTTCTGTTTAGAGTGAGATAGTTAGTTGGGAATCATGTAATTGGTAGCCCATGGTAGGCTATGATATCTCAATCCAATGGTGGAGAGACGACCTAGCTGGACAGTCTAGACGTATGCCAACTCACCTATTCTCTATACCACGGACATGGCGAAACTTCCACGAAGCCAGCACTGTACAAAACAAAAAGGACATCCAGCCTGCAAAAAGGACAGAAAGGACAGCAGTTTTATGTCACATCATGGGGCCCATAGCCGTCCTTTACAGAATTCAAAATTTGAATTTGAAACCTACAGTCCCCACTAACTCCCTTCCCACTACAGGAAAGTCCCTCTGCGTAACAGAACCCACTATTTGCCCTATAGTGACATTTTTCAAAGGGCAAAATGGTCATTGCACATCCCCCAAATCAACCAGGGACTGCCACGTGGACTCCACTAACTCCCTAGCCAATCAGCAGATGACACGTGGCGGGGAATGGGCCTTGGTAATATTATAAGGCCCTTCTACCCCTATACTGTTTTAGTCTTATTATAAGATACTTATACATTGGTAGAAGTTTGGGTTATATTAGTACCCAAGGTAATGGGGAGCCTGTCTCTTATACACAAGACTTATGAACGACCACCTAATTTTATTGGTAAAGTTTGGGAGGTTCCTTCCCTTTACAAAGAAAGGCTCTTATTTACAAATATGCCACGTAGTCCTTCTTTTCGTCTGCAAAATAAAAACATCTTCCTCACTTATCCCCATTTCTCCATAACCAAAGAAGAAGCCCTTTTGAAACTTAAAACCCCGTTCACTATACGACCACCTAATTTTATCAGGGTTACGTAGGAATTCCACGAAAATGGTTCTCCTCACATTCACTGTCTCCTTCAATTCCCTTATAAATTCGAAACCCAGAATCAAAGGTTATTCGACCTGACTCATTCCAAAACCTCTGTAATTTTTCACCCAAATATCCAAGGTAACACTTTCAAAACTCAAAGGATTCAAAAAGTAAAGAAAGCTTGAGATATACACTTTAGATCCAAAAACTCTAACAAATAGTCCCCTAGAAAAAATTTTAAATTATTGATACATAATCACAAAAGTTAATGTACACACAAACACTACTAAAAATAGAATTTTTTTTGTTAATTACAATACTTCAAGCAAAGAGGGTATAAAAATCCTAAAGATTGTTATCTGGTAACTAAGGAGTCTTTTAAACAGTCAGATCCTTAAGACTAAACTTTCTACCACTAAGACACTGAATAAAAAATTCATTTTGGATTCTTGGAAAAATTTTCTCAATTTTTTCTTTCTCTTTTCAAAACACAAACTAACCTTAAAACACAAAATATCACATAAACACAAACATAGCTAAACATAATATTAATGAACCACTTTTAACCATGCATGGCAATCAAAACCCTATGTGCTGGGAATAGTATGAATAAAAGAGAAATGTGAAATCAATCAAATAATCAAAATTTAACTTTAAACTTAGGTTTTACTTTAAGTTATGGATTTTATCAAACAATGAGTTCAAAAAACTACTAAGTAATGAGTAATTTTATTGTATAAATGCAATCTTTAATAAAAAACATGATTCTTAGAATTTGATTTTACTTTTTCAACCACCATGGCTACACTAAGTAGGAGTCATTAGGACATCACGGGGTTCAACAATTCAATTAAAATTGACGGTCATTAACTACGGATAACAGGGTTACTCGCAAAACTAAAGGTCACAAATGCCCAATTCATTACCTCCTACTTAGCTTTACACATAATTAATTTCAAAACTATTCAACAACCAAGACTAATCAATCTATATCAAGCATTCATAAAGATTCTCATCAAACTACTCAAATTATGACAAATATGGTGTACCCACCACAACTACTTAGAAAAACAAGTTCAAGTTCATCTATATATCCCATATCACAATCACAATCACCAGAATCAATATAATCCATCATCACTTCCATCAACTAAACAAGTGTAATCAAAAGTAATTCACAATATAAAATACATAAAAGCAATGAAGTTTAAATAATCACGAGACTTAAAGCTTTATTACCCCACTGGGTTCTTAAACTAGAGTATATAATAAAATGAAGTACAAATAAAATAGAATTAAAAGAAACACCCCCCTAGTAAAGTTAAGCAGGCTTGTCGAGGATGTCAAAGTCCTCTACAAATGTGTTCCACTGCTTTGCACATATGAAGTTCCTAAGAAAATGTGAGACTCTGGCATATATAGTCATAATCTCCCTAAATCCTTCTAATAAGTGCCCTGCATCTCCTAATTCTTCAACTGGCTCTTTCTTCACGAACATTCTGAATGGTACATCTTTGTAGAATGTCGTGATCACTTCACACTCATGCCCAAGATAGGTCGGTGGTGATTTCAAACAAGTGTTGAATGACCCAGTTGTTGACAATTCTACTCCAAGAGGGTTTTCTTCATTATTCACACTCAATGATCTGGTTGTCTTGAGCATTCCTTCAAAGTGGCCCTCTTCCTCTTCAGCTAGAAATTGTGTGGGAATCGATGCCTTGAGTTTTACTCACAAACATTCTTTTGAACTCGGCAAGTTGGTTTGTAATCTTTTCATGGAGTTGGCTTGATTCTCCATAAAGGTCATCATCATCATCTCCAAACTTGCATTCTTTTCTCCATCGATTGGTGATAGTTGAGTATAGTCATAGCTATATTGGGACTCCCTTTGTTCATATGTAGATTCCATAAGTGTAGGGAAAGAATAGGGTTAATTTTGGTAGTTTGAGAAAGAATTTGGATGGTTTAACAACCCCATTTGATAATCATAAGGTTAGGGAGGATAATCCTAAAAAACATGCTCATTGGTCATGCCTCTATAATTATTAGAATGATAATTTCATTGGCATAAATCATTCCAATTCATTTCTTACACGTTCTTATAAGACCAAAACACAAATAGGAATACTAACACAAAAGCACAAAAACAAGAAAAATGAGAGAATTTAAAATAGTAAATAGACTAAACAAATCTTTTTGTATTTTTCAATAAAAAAGACATGTCCGTGGTATAGATTCCCGGCCAATGGCACCAAAAACTTGATATGTGAAATATTTAGTTATAAAATTTATAATATCCTAATCCAAATATTAATTAGATAATGTACTGCAAGTGTACGAGATCAATAGTATTTAGTGGAAGTAGGGGTCAAACCCACAAGATTAGTTTAACATGTACCGGTTACTTTACTCAAATGCTAATTGAAGAAACCATTTGAAAGAGATTTAATTATAATTAATCTATGAAATAAAACTAGGATTAATCTACGAAAGCAATTAAACTACTCTAGCCATTGATCTACGAAAGTAGTTAAAGAAAGCATTGAATTGGAAGCATGGAAGAATACTTATAAACCATAGAAAGCATTTAATTAATAATATTTGTAAAAAAATTTAAGTAAATGGAATTCATGAGTGCTTATCTGATGAAGAATCACAAGTTTTCGTTTCAAGGTTATCAATCTTGAGTTTTCTCTTCAACTCTTCTTGAAAAAGAAAGAAACCCTAGTTTAATCTTGTAGCACCTTAAGGATTTTTGCTAAAGGAAGAAACATATTTTTGAGGTCTTAAAGATCCTTATTTATAGGTTTTAAGTGTTATAATGTGTAGGACTTTGAATAAGTTTTGAAATACACTAAAACGGGCCTAAAACAGACACCGGGAACCCTAAAAACAAGCAAAAATCATTAAGGTGCCGTCATGATTTTTCCATGTTTTCTAAAATCAAACATTTGTGCTATTCTACTTTGCTAAAAGAAAATATGCTTCTTCCAATGTTTGCTAAAAGCAAACATTTTAGCCTATGGAGTTCGGTTAAATCGAACTCTCCCCCACAACTTGCGCTAGTTTTGTCGTTTTGCTTCTGAAATCTCTGTTCAACATTTGATTGTCGTTTATTACCTACCAGACCCTAAAACAAAAACACACATTAATATATATAATATAACATTGAATATACACTTAAACACTAAACAAAAAACTCACAATTAGTATAGAGAAAAATACAAAAAAAATAAGCACGAATTTGTTTTAAAATTGTTGAAACTAGTGCAAAAACAATTCAAAAAAGAATATGAATAACTCTAATTTCTCGGGCTCATCAACTGCCATTTGAATAGTTACTGTTAAATATGAAAGATCCCACATTGGTTATCCTAAAGATCCTAAACTAATTAATAAGGTTCATGGGCTATACCACTCTTTGTCAATTTGTTTTGAGATGGAAGCCCATGTCTTTTAGTATGGGATCAAAGCTATCTCAATTTTTCCCTCATCCACCTATGTCTTGTGTTCTCTCTACCCCATTTCAATGGGCTTTCTCTATCCCTAAGATCTCAACCACACCCATGAACAGTTCTCTTTGTGACCCTGTGCTTAACTTCCCGAGAGCTCAACCAACCCAGGAGTCACGGGTTTCCTCTCTAATCCCGAGTGCTCAACCAACCCAAGTCACGTATGAGAAGGGGTGTTAAATAATAGTATAATACATATACGCTATATTGGTTGGCCAAGTGATCCTAGACTAATTAATAAGGTTCATGGGCCACTCTACTCATTGCTAATTGGTATTGAGATGGAAGTTCATGTTCTTTAATATGGTATCAAAGCCCTTGAGTTTTCCCTGATCCACAAGTGTCTTGTGTTCTCTCCAGCCCAGGCTAACGGGCTCGCTCAATTCCCCGAGTGCTCAACCAACCCAAGTTGTGGGCATTTTTCTCTCTAGCAGCGGGCGCTAAATTCCCCAGAAGCTTAACTGATCCAAGTTACAGGTTCAGTCTCTAGCTCGAAAGGTTCAACCAACTCATGTCACATGTGAAAAGGGTGCTAAATATAAAATATCCAACATCGGTTAGCCTAAAGTTCATGGGCCACACCATTTTTTGCCAATTGGTTTTCAGATGAAATCCCATGTTTTTTCACAACAATTACCTAAACAAAAATCATAGACAAGCTATTGCCATGTAGCTACCACATTTATTCTCAATCCATCAAGCTACTTTGTCAGATTTGATATTTAACTTGCCATGGTTTGTTTCTGAGCTAATAGGGCATTTAATGTACGCAATTCATGGACTCTCTCATTGGTTCTTTCAGTTGTGAAGTGGATGACTAGAAGTAGTTGTTAGACATCATGTCCAAAAGTTCTTGTGTCTCTTCCGGTGTCTTGTTCACTACCAACGACCCACCTGCTGAAGAGTCGACTGCTTCATGGATCTCTTGAGATAACCCATTGTAGAATGTGTGGATCTGTATTCACAGTGGTAGTCCATGATGTTGGCATTTGCTAAGTGAATTGTTGTAGCGTTTCCAAGTCTCACTAAGATTCTTCCTAACTTGTTAATTAAAAGAAGTAATGTTATTTTCTAAGCTTGGTGGTCTTAGAAGGCAAAAAATATTTGGTCATGAAAGCTTGAGCCAATTTGTCCTAAGTCAAGTAGTAAATGTCCCTTGCTTATAACCATGCAACCACAACTTTGTTTTGTCCCTTAAGAAAAAAGAAAATATTTGCAACTTGAATGCATCATTATTGACACCATTTTGCTTTAAGGTGTCACAAACTTCCTCAAAATTTATCAAGTGATGATTTGGATCTTCACTTGGCAGTCCTCCAAACCTGGCATGCTACTTCAACATAGAGTTGAGACCAGGCTTGATCTTGAAATTATTAACATGAATAGGTGGTGGAACAATACTGGAATTAGATCCTCCAAAGATAGGCAGAATATAATCTCCTAAGGATTAATTATTTCCAACAGGTCTATTATGACCATTATATCCTCATAGTCACCATTATTCCCATTATTGGCATTGTTGCCATTGTTCCCATTGTTGGAATTTTTCTCCACACCTTTTTTGTTCTCAGGTATCATTAGTTGTCTTGGATTCCTTTTGTTAGCCATATTTAATTGTCACTTGTTGTTGCTATTGTAAAATTCTCCTTCTCTGATTTATAATAGTCCTCTTGATCTTCGAATCAAAAGTAATGAGGGTTTGCTTAGAGTGCATAAATTGGAAAATCAAATAAGGAGATAGAATTATGCATACCAATGTACACCAATATAAACTGATAGGATAGAAAAGAATAGAAACTCAATGTCACTCCAGGAAATAAAACAAAATAAAATAAAGAAGTCTAAACTAGAAATTGTCTTAATGTTCAATATTGCCTAAGACTATAATCCCCGACAATGGTGCTAAAAACTTGATGCGATTTGAAACCTCTAGTTAACCTATTCTCAACTTTTCATTGAATTTCGCAAGTGCATGGTTTTATCTAGTATTGTAAATAGGGATTGTTCTCATTGAGGTTGCATAAACAAGTACCAAATGTTTCCGACAATTTTTATGTAGATAAAATGAAAGAAGAGTATTTTTGAAATTTTAAACTACTAGATTGCAATTAATTAAAGTTACCTAAACATTAAATAGTAAAAGATGACTGATAGAAATGATTAACTTGAGAAAATGCAATATGAAGAAAATAGGTTGAATGCCAAACTACTAATTCCCCGGGTTGTTCTTAACTAACTCCTTGCAGGAAAGATATCACCAATTGGGTTCATTAAGTCTTTTTACTTATCAATGCAAAGCTAAGATTTCTCCTACACCTTACACCGATAAGTTAACCTTAGTTCATGGATTATATTACCAACTAAGCAAAGCGGCAACAATGAAAGTAAACTACTAAGTCAACCCCATCATTAAGTCTTTCTCTTATTGGAGTTCGATGTCCTATATCCTCTTTCTTACCAACCAAGTTAACTAATCAGCCTAATTATATAACCCACTATGAGAACACTTAGTGATTGTCCAAAAGGTTCAATTTTCCCAACAATTCATTAAATCAAGCATTACCCATTAGGATTAGGTTCACTTGCACTCAACCCATAGAAGGATTTAATTCATGATTATTCTGAAATGGGAAAACATATAAATTAATGAAGATGAATAAGCATAAACATAAACTATTGAATTCATTATAAAAGTGAGATTCTAATTTGTAAATAGGAATGAATGAGGACATACCACCATGAAAATCATTAGAGCAATATTAATTGCAAGAAAGATAAATGAAGAAATGCTAATGAATAAATAGTAAAGAGTGTCTGATAAAGCCTTCAAATGAATTCCAGCAAATCTGCAAACAAATAACTTGATTCTACTAATCAGATCTAAGAAGTGTGAATGAAAAGATCTAATATTGAAGAGTGTTTTTGGTTTCCCCAAGAGAGAAAAAAACATAATTTTTATTACTAACTACTGCTCTCTGTTGACGTGTATCTATAGGCATAAAATTCCTTGTATCATTCCGCTGGACCTCGCCGTAGCAGACAAGTTTGTACTAGGTTAGCTCGCTGTGGTGAGCCATTCCTTCATGGTGCCATTTGTCACGGCAAAGGCTGTTTAACATCTTCACTTTGGCTTCCTTGTAACTTGGTAATTCCCCTTTTGCACATGCCCCCTAATTCCACAAATAGACATAATTACCCTTATCCTACATGAAGAGGACCAACAAAAAAAAGTAGCCATTTTATTCCAAGTAAACATAAAAACTACTGCAAATGAAAGAAGCACAAAAAGCTCATTCAGATCAACATTACTAAATAAAACCAACATAACACATGAAATAGTATAGAAAGCCCCCAAACTAAGCCCCAAAAAATAGTAAAATAACTCAAAAATCTAGGGTTATAGCGCTGCCTATGCACTTTAAAGTGCTTTGGCAGCATGTGAATTGAGCTAATCCAAGTGTATAACAGAGCTGTCTCTTATACACGTCTTTTAAAATTTAGGGACAGGAAACGATAACCCTCTATATAAGCATGAAGTGCAACGGCCCAACACTGAAGTCCCAGAAGTTTAAAATTGCCATGAATGCCATGACGCTCCAAATACACTATAGATGAATGCCATGGCTCTATTTTCCAGTATGTTTTTCTAACTTTCCAATTTTGACCTCATTTTTTCTTACTTGTGGCTTATACACATCTCGATCCAAATAGTATAGACAGTAATATTTTCTTTGGACACTGATCTACGATTAAACTTCCAGTTGCATACGATGTTGGAATAACACAAATAATAAGAATAGGGCTAGACATAATTCTAATTTAGAGTCATTAGCTTGACTTTAATACACTACTTATTGAATATTAGGCAAGTTAGAAGTTTAATCTACACCTTTCCTAGTACACACAATCCCAATAAAAGTCATTAATTCTAGTAGATGATCATGAAGGAGGATTTTCCATCATATTAAAATCCTTGGCCCTTATTTCGAACACCTAACACCATGTTCAAACACGTCAGAGCACTCTCCTATATCAAATGGATGACCTTTCGAAAATACCCTTGTATCCAGTTTATTGCACAGCTCCACCAACGTCTGAAAACACTTGAACAATGATATTAGACTGATTGGACACCTAGAACAAGATTATTAAAAATGTCATCATCATTATAAATTGTTATGCTGCTTAACCTTATTTTGTTGCTCCACCACCTTACCATTTCTCAAGGTAACTAAATTGACTTACTCCTTCGGATTGTTAACAGCATCACTTGGCAAACCACCTTGACTTCTTTCCACCAATTGCTTCAGCAACTGCCCTACTTACACTTCCAAATTTCAGGTCAAAACTCTCGTCTCAGTCTCCGAGCTCCTAATTGAATTTCTTGTCTCATTCATGAACTTGATTATCATATCCTCCAAAGTGGATTGCCTCTCAGGTTGTTGCATTGGAGATGGCGGTTGAAAATTCATTTGTAGCATTGGCGATTATGATTACTCCAAGAAAAGTTAGGATGACCTCTCAATCCCATATTATAAATATTGGAGTATGGATTCTTGTAAAAACTATTAGCAATTCAATTAGCATTCTCCAAACTAGACTGACTACTATTACCTGCCTTACATTAGTGATTCAGGTGATTTTCTCACAAAAATCATAGATGGCAACAGGTTTCATATCTCAAAACACCAATTTTCTTGTGTAATACTTGTAATTGAGCAACAAATTCTTTAGAATGCTCCAAACTAAAAACTCGAGCAGCTTTTATCGATTGAGCTCTATCACTAGACCACTATCATGCATTGTTCGCCATCTCTTCTAATAATTCATATGCCTCCTTTGGTGACTTCTTCATGATTATACCACCAACAGCAATATCAACTAAATTCCTCGTGGAAGGCTTACTCCATTATAAAACATCTGAACTTGTAACCATAAGAGCAACTCATGGTTAGACACTCTCCTTGACAAATCCTTATTTCTCACGCTTTGTACAAACTTTCCAAGTAATTTTGCACAAAAGATGTAATTTCGTCACGCAACCTCACAATTTTAAAATGGGGGAAATACTTGACTAAAAGCTTCTCAATCAGCATATCCCATGTTGTGACAAAAGTCAACAAACTCTTCATTTTATCCTTCAATGAGAATGGGAATAATCTCAGTCAAATGACATCATCAATATTCACACTCCATTGTAATGGAATGTATCACAGATCTCCAAGAAATTGGTCAGTGGTTATTAGAATCTTCCAGAGATGACCCACTGAACTGACAAGACTGTACCATGGTAATGATAGCAGACTTGATCTCAAAAGTGTTAGCCTTACTTGCGGCCTTTGAATACTCGAATCAACTTCCATGATATTTAGTGCAGCAAATTCTCTTATAGTTTTATACTCCTTATTACCCACTCGCTCAACTTCCTCATCTACTACTCTATACAAATTTTCTTCCATTACTTCTCTTTGTCGTACAGCTACTCCAATCCGACTAACCGCTCAATTTGTGGATTTAACTCTTTGAATACCAATCCTTTGTTCCTGGTCATAAACTAAAAACAAGAGCAAGATAATCAAAGCACAACACATGCACAACAAAATAAAAGTAAAATAAATTCTTAGGATAATAGCTAAAATTAAACCAAATAGTGAATCAGACAATCAAATCAACAATTCCTAAACTCATTAGTCTCCGGTAATAGTGCCAAAAACTTGATGGATCTATCTACACTAGCCAGTGCAATAGTCGATCAAATACTAAATTGATTCAATGAGTAAGAATTGTTGTTCCACGAAGACTAATTATGGAATACTAAACCAAATTACTGGTCACAAATTAACTTCAATTCAAGCAAAAGTTGTTATATGAAAAATTGGATCAAATGGTTGTTCTAAACTAATTGCAGAAAAACAAAATAATATCACTTTAACAATTGAGGTAAAATTCAAAAGAAAAAGTAACGTTAAAGAAATTGATTTCATCCAATTAACAAATCCATGAAATATCTAATCATACCAATTCACTTTTACTCTCAAGATAGTCAAATTAACTACTCTTTCAAGTTATTCAACTTACTACATAGCTACTCATGAGCACTCTTTTGAATCATAAATAATTCCAACATGTATGATACTGGACTAAAATCGTAGATCAATCCCACATGCAATTAAAATAATGAATTAAAATCTTTCTTCTTAGATGAATTTGTTTTTTTTTTTTTTTTTGGATTAAATCACTAGTACCTTAATGGGTCAGACACTCGTTTTATTAAATAAAATTTTAAAAAATATATGGAAGGGGACTAGACCAAAATCTCTAGTAAGCTTAGGAGACAATGAATTAATTTACGAGAGTATGTCTAGCACAGACTGAAGAATAGCCCTCTGAATCTAGCTTGAGATACCCCTCGAATACAATTAAGAACATTTCTTTGTCCAAAGAAAATATTACAAGATGATATACTACATAATTTACGAAGACAGTTAGAGACCATATTGCTCGAGTAGAGAAATCACCTTGCTCGTGTACGTGAATGATCTTGCAAACTATGGAATCCAAATGCTAAGGAATGGAAGTCAGTCCCATAACCATACGTAAAAGAGTTTGAGAATCCACATCTATAAGAACATGTGAATGATGATGAAGAATATAGAACTGTAAACCGTGTAGCAAGCCGTACTCTTCAGCCTCAGATTAGATTACTAGGGATCCCTAAAGATTTAGCAAAACCCAAGACCATCTTACATAAATAGTTGCGTAGGATTCCACCACAACTGGAGCTGCCTGGATTACCTAAAGCTGAGCCATCAATATTGAGTTTCAGCCAACCAACCATTGGTTTAATCCAAGAGATTGGTTGAATTGTTATTTGTGTACGAGCAAGCTTGACCATAGGAATAAGCTGACAAATGTGTGATCGAGTAGTCGAATCATCAACTTTGAAAGATGAACCACGCAACACTCCTGCAAAAGTGAAACCACTTTACTAATCACCTGTTGAGAAGTTGTACTTCTATCATAGAGAAATTCATTCGGAACAATCCAAAGAACCCAACATATGAGGGATGGAACCATGGCAATGAGTTGCCCCTCTAATGAAACTGAGCTGACATCTACCATAGCTGACACTAAAGAAGGGCATCTAGTTCATTGTTCTGCCTAACTCCAAGAATGCAACTGGAATGCTCCCAGACTACTTCTAGCTAAAGAGCAATGTATAAAACAGTGGCTAAGAGTATCTTCTGACATACAATGAGGACACTTGGTGGAAAGTGGAAACCCATCTCAGTTAAAACATCAGGGAATGGAAGTAATCTATTCATCATTTTCCACATGAAGACGGAGATTTTCGAAGGAATTATGGAACTCCATATAAGCTTTTGTGAAGCCATTTTGTACCTAGGATTCCTAATCAATTCATTAGCTGAATAGACAGCAAGTTAATCATTAGGGTTTAGGTTCCAAATAAGCTTATTAGGTTCTAAGGATAAAAAGATTGAAGCAGATAAGATCCTTTTCCTAAGATCATCAGATGGCAGTTTATTCAAGAAATGTATATTCTAACTAGTGTCATTGTTATAAACCTGATTAATCTGGAATTGAATCAAATTCTGCTAAGGCCCCATCTCCCAACCAATTATCACTCCAGAAGAGGCAATATCCCTTCATGATTTGAAATTGTATACAATTTTGTAGATGCAAGTGTTTGGCTTTCTGTATACACTGCCACACCAAAGATGTTACTAGATTATGCTTGTATTTGTCTCTAATAAATGCAGCCCAAAGAGAGGATTTTTGTAAAAGTTCCACCATCGTTTAAGTGTAAAAGCAGTTACCATATCATGTAAGCTCCTTATACCAAGACCATTCTCCTTACTAGGAAAGCACAAGTCTGACCACTTCCTCCAATATCTCTTAGGACTTCCCTTAGAATTCCCCCAAAAGAAACTAGCAAATTTCTTTTCAACTACCTGCATGATTCCTTTGGGAGGTTCCAGAACACCAATAATATGTATGGGAATGATGAAAGGGTATGTTCGATGAGTGTTAGTCTCCCACTAGGAGACCAGTTGTGTTTCTAACCAGCAAGCTTAATTTGAATCTTTTCAACTAAATATTGGAAAAGAACTTTGAGTCGTTTACCTTTGAAAAGCAAGAAACCAAGATATATCATTGGTAGTGAACTACATTGCATGCCTAAGACTACAGGTTCTGTTATTGTGTTCCCAGGTAGAGTTCAATTCAAATTAAATAAATAATAAATAACCGCACAAATCACAATACTCTATCTACACTTCTGGAAGTATACGAAATTGGTAGTAATATAGGATGAGTGGGTATCATTCGCGTGAAGATTGCCTGTTAACATGTACCGAGATTTACGAATCTTTATATAGTTAGGCGAATCAAATAGGAAAGGAATAATCTACGCTACTCATAACCGTGATCCAAATATGCAATTAAAATTTAAATTTAAACTAATATTTCTACTAAAAAAACTAATGAAAGTAAGTAGACTACTAGATTAAGAGACTAATTAACCTAACCCAATGAATACAAGTTAATGAAAGCAAGTAAAATTACTTCTAAGTTACCTAGTCTAACTAAGACTAAACTAGAATTGAAAGTAGTCCTAAAATGACTCTGGAAAAATCAAGCAATTAAAAAGCATAAAAACCAAATAACTTCCATTGTCTACTAATTTAGACTTAATGAAGATTTGCAAGTAAAACTAAATTTAAACTAAATATTTTTGGATTAATACAAGAAAGTCCACTAGAAATTAACAAGAATTAAAGCAAAAAAAAAAAAATGAAAATTTTAACTAGAAAACACTAAATTATCAAGAATCCTAATTACTCTAAGAAAACTTGAAATGAAAAAAACTAGAATGTGAAAAAAATTAACTAGAAAGCAAGTAAAAATTATATCTACTTGTAGCTAAAGATTAACCCACTAAGACTATCTAATCAAAGTTTAAACTTGTAATGAATTAAAAACAAGATCTAAAGAGAAATTAAAAAAGAACTTTATTAAAACTAAAGAAAACTTGAAAGTCAAGTTATTATGATCTACTCTAATCTAAAATTACACACTACACTACCTACTATGTGTACTTTCACTAACTGTTGCCTACTATATATGTTAAATATTTTACAAGTGAAGAATTAAAAATCTAAAAGTCAAAAATTATAAAAATGCCATACAACATAAGCCAAATGAGCTTCGATGGCGTGACATGGATATTTGGTGTCGTGACATCAAGTTGAAAATTACTAATTGAATTTCAGCATCGATGTTGCAACATCAAAATTCCATGTCACGACATCGAGCTTATTTCAACTCAAGTTTTCAATTCAGACATTAATTTCATGTTGGCACTCAAACATTTGTAATCTTGATTTCTATCTTTCAATTCCTAACCTACAAACACAATTAACTAAACAAGTAACCAAATTAACTAAAATTGATTAACAATTCATGATATTGACAAGAAATACAAATGTAACTACGGAATGCAACTAATTAAATTAAAACACTTAATTCGAACACCAAAAATCAGGATTAAACTAATATAATGCCATAATTTAGAAGTAAAATAACTCTATTTTACTAGAGTTATCACACCCTCAAACTTAGTGTTTTGCTAGTCTCGAGCAAAACAAGAAATAAAAAGAACCTTACTAAATGACTTAACAAATACACTGTCAAATTGACACACAAAGGATGATACATGACAAATGGATGGACTTATAAATAATAAGGAATTCTTACAAGGGATCTCAAATACCATATGACAATTAAACTATTTCAATTAGTTACTCGAAGTTTTCAATTACTACACAAAATTTCAAATTAATAAGCATTAACCATTCTCAAACAGGTTCTTAAAAATTTAAGTTCTATTCATGCAAAACATCATCTTTTCTCAAATCACAAGTATTAGGTGTTAAGGAAGGACTACGCCTCAGGATTAGGATAATGGTTGGTTGGCTGAAATCTACCTATATGCACATGTCATATAAGTTGGGGACAATAATCTATCAAGGAATGAATAGTAGATATCAATGATAAGTATTACAAACATTTGCCCCTCAACTTGTTGGTATTTTAAAATGTAATTCCTAATGGCTTAATTCGGAAAATAATATAAGTACATGCTGCAATCTCGTCATTGCCTTATTACTACTCCAATGACTTATTTTGAAGAAATAACATGGCTACATGTCGGAATCCTCTTCCTCTCCTGTCTCTAGATATTCATCTTACACCTAAGAGACTGTCTCTTATACACATCTAGATGTGTATAAGAGAATTCAATCCCTTGTTATCATATAGTATTTCAAGTCAAATATCATTATCAAGTACCAAATTGATCAATTTTTCCATCAAGGGTCATCAAACACACATACAACCACAAAAGGACCATTCATGACACAAGAAATGGACACCCCCAAACTTGGACACTTATTTCATTTTGATGACTAAAACTCATCCTACCACTTACCCAAAATTTAAACACATAACATATAACAACAACCCTAAAAATAAGAACAAATAAATTATAATAAAATATTAACAAAACAAACACTACTAAATTATATAACTAAGAACACATCAAGCTATGCCATGTAATCAATCAAATAAGCTCATAAACATCAATTCTAACATTCAATTGTCAATAAAAATCTATATGGCATGATTAAGGCTCTTAATCTAGTATCAACTTATAAGAGACAGGCCTTTTTTAGTAAAAATAAGTTAAAACTTAGATTTTCCATAAAGTTTATACACATCTAAATGTGTATAAGCATCAAGAAAAGTTAGGCTGATGCTAAGACCCTTAGCCAATCTCTTGTAAAATAAAGAGAATTGTGAAATGTGCGGTTGTGTATCTGTCTCTTATACACATCATAGATGTGAATAAAATACTAAAGTACTAAAGTAATGAAAAGGAATTTATAAAACTCTTCAAATTTTCCCAAAGTCATCAAATAAAGCATTCTTGAGAGGTGATTGTCTTCTCCAATGGCCCTAAAATCTATCACTCTTCATCATCTCTGTTTTGCTCCATATCTTCATGATCATCTTCTACTCTGCTGTGCTAGCTCTCCTCGAAGTCCCCATCAAGTACTCTACTGGTGCTACTAGTCTGTTGTGCTTCATCTTTCTATGTCGGTACTGCTGGTGGTATGTAGTAGGACTGTCAATGCCAAAGTGGAGACCGTGGTGACTATACCCAAGTATTAAGTGATGTGGTCCTCAGAGCTTCTCCTATTACAGCCAAATTATTATGCATCAGCAGTTGACTGTATGTCCAATATTCTTTCAATTCATTGCGTTATATCTTCAGTGACTGGTACATTACATATCTTGGCGGCAAATGAATGAATGATGTTCTTGGGAGCGACGGTGAAGGCATTTTGCCTTTTTTGGGGTGTGTTTCTCATATTTCTAGACCATCTTGTACATCATACTCCCTATTGATTCTACCTCTTTGATGTGTCATGGGTTAGTCAGGATCAATGGGACATCCTACGGCAATACATAAATGTGTGATTAGATTAAGTGAAAAAAAATAGGTCTCCCAGACCTCCTACTATTAAGGAATCCTTATCTAATTAAACTGCCCATATCCAATGGCATCCCTGTCAATATAGCATATACCAATAATACTTTAACCCTCTGAATATAACTCAAAGAATTTGAACCCCAAATTCTACAACTGATAAAATAAAACCACAATTTTACCACAAGAGATAAACCATGATGAGGAAATTTCAACTCCACTATCTTTAAAGTATTTAATACCCATTGAACTTCAAATCAAGTAACATTGGAGAATGATCGAATATTGTCTGATTCAAATGAATGAAACATGTATTTGACATAAACGCTTGACAATATTGATTGTACAGAAGTATATCTAACCTCTTCTAGACACACCTGTCATTCCTAACACCTAACCAAGTGATGTAGTAGTTGCTGCCTATATGTGGAACATTCTTCAAACCACAAATAAAAATTTCTTGAAGAAAATCTCCCATAGAAGAAGCAGATAGAATAGAGGGTCTAAGATTTTATTTTTTAATGCCATAACATTTTGTCCTGTCTCAAATCCACATTTCATTGTGTATAAGAGGATGAAATTAAGTTGAGCTTATACATAACTCCTTTCTCTCCATTCTCGTACACTTTGCATAAACAAAAGTACCCGTCAACATTGTATCCCAATTATCATTAGCAATAGCAACATGCATGTAAAAATTGATCATGATTCATATGAACATTCAAGTGGAAGAGAGGATTCCAGAACATCCAAATCTTATTCAAAGAATTAAGAAGGCAAAGATGAAACCCTAATCGCATACTGTCTCTTATACACATCTAGATGTGTATAAGAGACAGGAGAAGAATAACACGTACTCTTATGAACAAAACAACATATTTCTTCAGTTTTGCATTGTCCGTCTTATTCCCTAGTTTCACGAGCATTCCAACATAATATTCTATTCATTGTAAGAGAGAAGGGTGAATTGGTAATGGATCGAATAGACTGCCTTCTCAAAATGGTATCTAGATAATGAAGTGTTTTTTATGTATCTTGGATTTTTTGCTAGAGCTTTTATTGGATTGTGGAGATTCAATTGCTACATTGTCATATGGTATCTTAGACTTGAGAGTTCTTATCAAATTATCTTAGTTTATACATAATTTCAAGTCTTGGATTTGCATGTCTCAAAAGCCTAACTAAATCAAATAAAATACCATCCGCCAAGTCCTTATTAATAGGTTTTAGATGTATATTGTGTTTTTTGAATTTGACATGATGATCTCAAGAACCCGATCACTAATGGTGTTGGTAGTCAAGCTTTGAATATTTGTTGATAACAAATAATTCTCTTGGTGAACAAGCAACATAGAAGGTGCATTCGGTATTGGAATAACATCGACTTCTCATCTCGGACTGATAATCTTGTCAGTTGTAGTAAGGTTAAGATGTGTATAAGAGACAGATAGCTAGATTTGGTTCCTTTATAAGATAGTAGAAGCATCTACCTTCAAAGGATCCATAATCATGAGTGCAATGGAGAACAATTCAGATTTCTCAAAAACAAGATAAGAAAGTTGATCAAGAGAGATCATCCCAACAGGAACCAAAGGATATTCAGCATCAACCTCGAATTCTAGGGTCCACTTCAATATTCTTACTCCAAATCCAACAAAGCTCCAAAACCTCTACACCAACACTGTAAATAATCCTCCTCCAGATCAAATCTGATATGAACATGGCAATAATCTAGGAATCCAAGAGTAAAAGAGCCACAAAAAACAACAATTAAAATTTTATTCCTCAAAACTTTCATCAATGGACGACCCTTAGAGAACTTTCTAATCAACACAAACTTATATGGCTGAGAGAGACAAGCACTATCGTCCTGGCTAAAAAAAACTACTGGCTTACATTTGTAAGAAGATGGATCCTTCAAACATTATGGCTATTGCGTAGAACCTGTTTAGATTGCGTCAAAAGATCTAGCAGAAGAAGCTAGGGAAGAAGGTTGCCCTTCAGTCATCGATTAAATGGCAACCACGCGGGCATAAGCCACGAGAGAACCCTAGAAGGGACACTTAGAGAGTCAGAGAGTCATGCTTATTAGAACATAATAATTGTAATACTTAGATGAATTCTAGAAACATACTACCAATAAAATATACATAATAATTGTAATACTTAGATGGATTCTAGAAACATACTACCAATAAAATATAGAAGAGTATTAAGAACATCCAATGCTCACTCAAAAGTAGTAAAAGATCAAATCTTTTATCATATATAAATCATGAATCATACATAGTTAAGGCTACATCAAACCCTAACTAAAGTAACCACTCCATAAATAAAGAATTAAAAAAGAAGAATTTAAATAAAAAATTGCTATTGAAATAATAAAATAATAAATCAAATGCTCAAAAAATTAAAGATTGTGGAGAGAATGCTTGAAAATACTCTCAGGCGTTGATCAAAGTGCCAAAAATACTTCAATGATCTCCAAAGAGTTCTTCTAACTTATAAGAAAGTAAATAAAACTAAACTACCAAAGCTATGAATTAACCAATAAAAGTTTGAACTAATCTACCAACTAAACTAAAAAATAAGATGAAAAGAAAACTTGTGTTGTGATTTATAGGGTTATTTTTCATTCATTTCGGTTTAGACTTTGGGTACATTATGAGTACATTTTTAGTATTTATATGCATGTTTTTGTACTTTGTTAGTTTTGTTTATGTCTTTTTGTAGTGTTTATGAGTTGTTTATGTGTTGTTTATGGTTTGGAGCTGAAACGTATGAAGAGAACGTGAAGCGATACGTATGCAGAGCTGATAATGAAAGGCGTAGTGCCATAGTGTTTTGGAAACTTATTTTCATTGCTACGGTAGTCATCAAGAAAATCTACGCTACTAGGAGTAGAATGCTGTGGTATTTTGTCCAATGCAAACACCAAGTGCCGCTGTGTTGCATCGAATTCTTGGATGGCAAACTTTGAGATTTTTAGAACTTGCGAGTCTAGTTTTGGGCCCATATGGCCCTAACTCAACATAATACCCTAAACAACTTCCCAAGGCACATTGAAATATGACCCTTAAGGACCTATTTTTTTAATAGACAATGTAGTAGGTTAGATTAACATATTTAGGACTAGGGTAGAGTAACTCTTATATTTGCTTTCATGTCTTAATTTTGTGTTAGGAGTTGATGTAGCTCGACTTCATAATCCATGATCACTTTATTTAATTAAGATTCAGTCTTATATGTTGTTTTGTTCATAAGAGTACGTGTTATTCTTCTCAATGCCTTTTCAATATATGACTTGTTGTGCAATCATATCTAGGAATTGATATTTGAATATTAGTCGAAGATAATGCATACCATTATTTGTTTATGTTCACAACAAAAGTTTGTTCATGTGTAAACGGTGTGGTCCATTTAGTGGCTCGAAAGAATACTAACAACGAGGTTTTCCAAAGATCCTATGTTTTGAGTCTACTTGCCTAGGATTAACTTTATAAAGACTTATTTGAGAGTAAATCTAATTGGAATAGTTATTGTCTTGTGAAAGTCTAATACAATTTAGGGAACTTTGCCATCTTATGTGCATTCATTTATGAATTCTTGTTTGGATTTAAGTCTTTTGGCTATGGTAGTTAGGTGAAGTTAATTCCCTAGATGTCTATAGAGACATTATTTTATTTGTGCTTCCATTTATTTAATTGCTGTAATTTAAGTTTAGATAATATATTCCAAATCTGAATGCTTTAATAACATTATTGTGAGTGTAATTAATTATGAATTCTATTACTGTTCCTCATACAAAATAGATGTGTCTACTTTGCTATTCAAATTCTGAATGAATTAGTAATTAATAGTCTGCTAGCATGCATGATGCTACTCTTGGGAAGAATTTGATAAATTACTTTTAATAGTAACTTGGCTTGTTAATCTGATTTTTACTTTAATTTTCTTTTGACTATAGCTCTTTACTTTTTAAGTTGTTATTGTATTTAGTATTCTTATAATTGGCCATATAATGAAATTAATTGCACTTACAATAATGATAAATCAAGAGAAACGCAATTCATTAGCAAAAATGCCTTCAAGATGTATATAGTTTTTCAACCTACCTGTAATAATTGTGGCGGTAAGCACTTAAGATTTATTTTTGAAATAGGTAAAAACTTTGGTTTTTTTTCTCATGATATTTCTAACTTCTAGAATTTCTTCAACATGTATAATTATAAGTGTGACCCTACATATAATCCTGGTTGGAGAGAGTATTCGGATTATTCGTGGTATCCATATCAACAATATTACTCAAATCTATAATATGAATTCATACCACAGCCAAAAGACGAATTGTCTCATGTGGAAAAGAAATCCAACTTCAAGGAAGATCAAACAAGATTTTTGTTTGTCAATTAAGGAAAGCTCGATGAATCAAAAAGAGGCATTTCATAGTCTGGAGAACCAAGTAGAGCAACTTGCCACCACGATCTTGGGATAGATACAGAACCACCTTTATCTAGTCATCATATTCCAGTAAAGCAAGTTGAGGTGATAAATGGGAAACAAACCGAGTCAAACAAAAGCATGGATTCATTTGGACGACTAGAGGATGCATTCTAGCCACACTAACAAGTGCACTAGTCATTCAAATAATTAAGTGATAAATAGACTATCGTTCTTACAAGAAAGAGTGAATGAATTAGCAATTATTCACAGCTAACCTGTGAATATTATCTGAGAAATTGAGGGAGAAGCAGATTATCTAGCTAAATTAAACAAAAAACAATTAACCAACTAAAGCATAAATAAAGAAAAGAAAATGAGGACTAAGGATGCTAGGCAATTGACTTCACGCAATTAACATAATCATGGGACTCAAATCAAATAAGAATCAATCAGGATGCATATAAGATAGCAGCATTCCATAATTTTATTAGACTTTCTCAAGTTAATAACTATTCCAATTACATTTACTTTCGAAGAAGTCTTCTCAGTATTAATCAACTTGGAAAATATTGGAACCCCGGGCTATTAATAGTCTTTCAAGCCACTAAATAGACCATACAATTCATTCATGATCAAACTTCCATTATAATGTGCCTTGGGAAGTTTGTGGTATGCATTATCTTCAATTAATATTCAAATATTAATTCCTAGATATGATTGAAAAACAAGTTATATATAGAAAAGCATTAAGACAATAACACATACACTTATGGACAAACAATATAAAAAGATTGAATCTTTAATCAAATAAAGTGCTCATAAATTATATAGTCGAGATGAAACATCATTCCCTAACTAATAGTTTGATAACAAGTGTGCAGAAAAACACACATCTAGATGTGTATAAGAGACAGCTCTTATAAATGTTTAGATGCAGTATTTAAGGTTATCAGGCATTCTGCAATCGGAGATTATAAGAGATAGAAAATGATCATCAACACAATGGTTGTTAATCAAGTTGATAAGTAGTAGAGAATCTGATTCAACAATAAGAGAATTGCAATTGATATTGGCCGCAACATGGAGTCCATCTCACAAGGCTACAACTTTAGCTCTCAACCAACATGCCTATTGAAACCAAAAATCCAATCTCCAGCATGGTTTTTTATAAAATCGCCTGCACACCTGCAGCACCTGGATTCCCTAGAGAAGATCCATCAATATCCAATTTCAGCCAGTTAAGATCGAAGGTTCCCACCCTATAAGGCACTGATAGTGTCAGTAAGTCCAAATTAGAGACATCAGTCAAATTAAGGGAAAAGTTTAGGGAATGCCAAAGGGAGATAGCTCTTGGACAATGCCTAACAATGTGTTCAGAATACTCAATGGAATGACAACAGAAATAGCAGCTTATAGGTGCTAGGAGAGATATTCCTCATGAAGAGCAGATCTTTCGATGCTAATCTATTCTGAATGCAAAGCCACAAAAACTGTTTAATTTTTGAAGGCATTTTTGCATTCTAGATCCAGTCAAAAGGAGAGATTTGGTGGGACAAGTAGAGTTAAGATTCAAAACAATGGAGTAAGCTTCCTTGGCATCCAAGGAGCCATTCAAAGAAGAGCCCTCCCCCAAAACATCTTCATTAGACCCAATTATCTAGAGAGGAACAACCTTGATCATTTGTATAACAAAATCAAGAAGCTTAAAGGAAAGGAGCGAAAAATTCCAACGTGTTAAAGAAAATTTGATTAATGGTAATGCAGTCCTCACCTTCCATCAAAGGCCCTTGAATAAGACTCTTAATGGGGTTATTATAGCACCATTTACCAAACCACAAATTGGTCCTGTCCCTCATATTGACAATCCAACTAATACCGAGAAATTTCTAAAACTGTGATCGTTTTCAAAATTGTTCTTGTTTTTTTATGGCGATTGGAAAAATGAATTCCGGGAGAGGGGAACTCGCATTCGGTGAATGCGAGTTCCTTGAGCTCGCATTCGGAACTCGAGCTCGCATTCACCCTGTTGGCCCCAAAAGCAACCTAAGAGGGGGGGTGAATTAGGTTATCTCTAAAGACAAACCTTTTTAGGTGCTTAATAGAAATTCAAACTTTGTGCACCAAATGAAAACTTAAGCACAAATGAATACAATAGATATTCAACAGTTTAAGCTTAAAGAACAATTAAGAATATTCAGATTAAGAGAATCAAACCAAACTCCCTAGCTTCTCAAGCTTGGAGCTTGCAATTACAAAGAGCTTCTCACAAGGCAACTACCAAGTTCACAACTTGAAGTTCAGCCCCTAAAAGTCTCTTCAAAGTAGGTGAGACAATAACCTCTTGTACACAAATGAGGATCACTCTTGCTCACACTAATTTCCTTTAGTTGAGCCAAGAGTTTTACACTCACAACCTCCCTTTGTTACATATTGTTATCTCTCCACTCTTACACTTGAAGAACTCTTACACTTCTAAGCTCTTTTCTCACTACCTACACTATTACAACACTTGTACCCACTATTTCTCCCAAATAGCTCAAGAATGATTTGTAATCAATGTAGAAGTCCCTCCTTAATTAGTTCAGACCTAGGGGTATTTATAGTTGCCAAATATCTGCTTTCAACAACTTCCCAACGGCTATTTTCTGTCTACTGGAAAACTAGCCGTTGGACCTTTCGGACGGCCGATGCAGCAAGAGTGCGTTCGAACAAACTAGCCGTTGGACCGTTCGGACGGCCGCTGCTAAACCTTGCGTCTGACACTGCGTCCGTTCTCTGAGGGTATCCATTCGGACGTCCGAGGATGCGTCCGAACATGCGTCCGATCGAAGCAAAGTCTACTGGAATATGAACGGACACTGTTCTTCATCTGAGATTTGCTTCAAATTCTTTGTGTCGGACGCTTACCATCGTCCGAAACTCTTGTGGTTGTCTTTTGTTCGGACGATCATTTGCGTCCGAACCTACCTGTTTTTCTGCACACTTGTTATCAAACTATTAGTATGATTTGTTTCATCATCAAAACATGATTAACATAACTGGGGTTCAACACACCCAATGCGAGCTATTTCATTATTTAAAAAAAATAAAAAACAGACTAGCTCGCATTTGCTAAATGTTGAGGTCTAAAACTATTTGTTTTCAAAATAGTTGCATGACCTCGCATTCTATTTTTTTTTTTTTTTTTAATTTTGAAAATTTGACTTTGTATTCTGCGAAGGGAAATTTTGCACTATTACAAAAATAGAAAAATGTTTGATATTTTTGTTAATTAAAGAAGGATTTGACTGTAAGATAAAATCACTTAAATACTAAATCGTAAACATTTATTTAATATGATATCTAGGAATACTAAACCATTATCTTTAAACCATAAACTATAACATTAACGAAATAGTACACGAATGAAATGTGTAAACCCACAAATTTATTAATTTAACATCATATTTTTTGATAAAATTTTGACATAACCACCTCTATTTTTTGAACATTCTCCCTGCCAACAACCAAACCCAACAAGGGCAACAAACATCCATAAAAGCCCGACAAGGGCTAAAAAACATAAACACAAACCTAATAATAATAAAAAAATACCCGACAAGGGCGAACAATGATATACAAATAACGGATATCAATCATACATAATTGCGAGAAGTAATAACAAATGTCAATGTCCATGATCTCCAAATCTCCCGCCCGTACCACACTCTCTAGGTTTAGGCACCCTTTTTGATCGACGGACATAAAATAAAGGAGTGTCTTGCTGTTGAGTATAGTGAGCAATTTGCGCCTGCGAAGGTATGTTTTGTTCGTGTTCATGTTCTTCATCTGAAACGATTGGACCAGTATGCTCTGGATCAGGCCCAGTGGACGACTGTCCGAAAGATGATGGTTCCACCAGAGTGCGCATTGGCGAAAGTATGTGTGAATAGTCACCATCGAATGGTATGCTTATTAACATGAGGCGATCCAGCATCTACATGGGGTAGAGGAGATGGAACTCGACGACGTCGACGACCACCTACTCTATGTGGATCATGTGCTTGGTGTGGATATCGAACGTAAACAGGAACTGCCGGAGGCCGAAGATCAGGACGAGTAGATTCGCCTACTGCATGTAGTGACTGAGAAGCGAAATGTCTGATCTGTGCCCAAGTACTAGTATCCGGAGTATCGTCCTCAGTCAGGTTATCTAACGACATGTAGTACAATCTAGCCATGGAATCCATCTAGCGTAAAAGTTAAAATTAGTTTTACTAAAGACATTTGAAAAAGAAAAACAATAAGAAAAAATGAATAATTACTTACTAGATAATCTGCACGTGCACCATCGCTGCAGGGACAGGACCTGTCTCTTATACACATCTAGGATTGGATATGTACATCACCGTCCTCGGTCAGTACCATTGCATGTAATCACCCGATGCATGTGTAGTATCAACACATGGGAGTCACACCAACCTCAACTGTATCCGTTCTTGTGCCCCAAATATCTATATATTGTCGGTGGGTCAACTCCCAATCCTTGTTCGCCCGACCACGGCGGTCTATCAAATGAAGTGCACCTTGATTACCAATCAATCTCTGATCTGGTATGGGTTGGTGCAAACCGAACTGTCGCATAACCCGATGAGGGAGGTAACATTCCACGATCTCCCAACATATCAAATAAGTAACTGCACGCCATATGTCATGACCAGCAGTGCAGTAATGGGGAAGCATATCAAGTAGCTCATCAGAGAATGGCTGCCATATAAACTAATACCAAACAAGTCGACAAAAAAGTTAGTACATAAACGAAATGTGAGGACGACAAAGTGCAAAAGAAATGTAATCGATGGATGTACCTCATTGGGTCGCAAAGTATGTAACTGATCTCGAAAAATGGATAAAACATGACGAGGAGCATTGCGCACATCAAATCCAACATCCCACCTGCAATACAAATTAATAATGAGTATATCAAATCCAATATAAACATGTTTAATTAAACAGTTTAACAAAACATATATACCAAGATCCATATGCTCCGTGATGCTCTTGTGCGGGCTCTAACCGAGTAGGACGCAGTGTCGGCATGCGCTCCCAAGCCCATAACTGTAATTCTTAATTAGTATGCATTCTACTAATTTTGACGGAAGTATACAACAAATGAATATAAAGTACTCAAATATTCTGTACTAATAGTCTTGGTCGGCGAGATATTTCTAGCTGTGGGTGAAGTAGCATGTTTATACTGTGATACAGTGTGCCTAACATAGCTGATCCCCAACTATAATGGCCCACAGTCTCCAAGTCCCTAAGCAACTGAAGATACAGTAATGGCACTTTATTGCCTGAATTATCTGGAAATAAAATGCCTCCAATAAGTACAAGTAAATATGTACAGATGCCATCTGACACATGTCATCAGTCGCATCATCGGGAAGCGGACGATCTAATGCAGCAGACAAACATCCAACTTTGACCCAAACGACCACCGTCAATGTCTGATCTGGTAGGCATGAAACCCAATAACTCCATGCATAACTGGCTCCAAGCATCTGCAGAATGAGTAGTGTCTCTACCCGTCACGGGCGGTCCGTCAATGTGTAAACCCCACAGTACCTCTACATCCTGAAATGTGATGGTGGCCTCTCCAACGGGCAGATGAAAAGAATGTGTCTCAGGTCGCCATCGCTTGACAAGACTGGTGATCAAAGTATGATCCACTGAAATACGTCCTAAAGATACGATACCCTTGAAACTTGCCAAACAAATATAATGTCATACCTGTGCCGGTATGGGCATGTGATCCCAAAAAGTCCCATCACAACGCTCAACCTATAGTGTGGAATCATCGATAAGACCATCAAAAATAGATCTAGCCCTATGCGGCGTCGTAGGTGATATAATATCATCTATATATGGTCCAGGATGAACAAGCTCTCGCAACTGATCATCCATACCTAAACAAAGTAATATGAAAAGAAATGAATGATAGTACAATAGTTTTTGATAGTAATCAATGATCAGACAAACATTTTTTGATAATACAATATTTTTTGATAAACGAATACATTAAAAACAAACTACATTCATAGAATACAATAAGTACGTAAACAATGGAATACAAAAGACAAATCATTGTTGTCGCGAAGGGCAACTCTTGCAGGCATACACATCTAGATGAACCATAAGAGACAGGTTTAGGGATCCCCATGAACCCAGAACCATCTCGTTTGGATGCGCCTTGCACGTACACGGCCTGCGGTGTTCTACGAACATCCATTATCACCACGTGCTCGCCGCTGAATAGGAGGTAACTCATCTGGATTAGATTGCGGAACAAATCTACTAACGCTGTACTGGTCTCGATATATGCGAGTGGTGTAATGGTCCGCAAGCAGTCGCGTTGGTTCATCACCCTTATGCCTGCAAACTGCCAACGCATGCGAACATGGGAACCTGTACATTTGCCACTTACCACAGCTACATGTCTGTACATAATTGCGATTTCACATTACCACCACGACCAGTCACACGATAAGGTGTTTTAATTCTATAGACACCAGTAGAATGATCCAAAACCATGACTGTGTGTCCTTCACGTTTTTTGTCTGCTGTCAACAACCTTTTCCAATTCTTTGGTGTAATTGATGTGCGACAATGTTCACCCTGTGCAATATTATCAACAAATAATTTGACAGAACGATGGAATGTACTGTCAATTATAGCCTTTATCGGAAGTAGTCTAACTCCGCGCAAGACGTTATTGTAGCTCTCAGAAGAATTTGTACCGTCTATTATACACATCTAGATGTGTATAAGAGACTCCGGTACACCAACGGTCTCTTTACATATAATAGATTATCTCCAAGCCTCTGGATATTGAAGCAGTATCGTTTGTTGGTGCTTATTCCATTTCCGCATTTGTATCTTGACACCAAGAGACCAACACAACTTCTTCACTTCTACATTCTTGTATTTGGTCATCAAATTACTCCGAACGTGTTACATGCAATGGTACCGACCGAGGCCGGTGATGTACATGTGAAATGCATCAATCGATGGCGAAAAGCCTAGAAGATGTATTTGAAAATTTTCACAACCTCGCTACTGTTGGGATGATGTAGCCATTGTACCACAGTTTGGGGATTGGAGCGTAGTACTTCTTCAACATATTGGGGTAATTGTTGAAACTTAGATGCCCAACTTCCATATGCAAGCACAATCGCTTTCCTGCGAGCATACCAAGCTTGTCTTCTTGTAAGTGATGTCAACCTTGAAACTGTTCTTAACATATGCCTGATTTTGTTTGACATAAGTGACTCGTCAATGGAGATGCATAATTTGGTTAGCAATGACTGTAGATGTAAGATTGCTGTTGTTGTTACCGGATATTTCACCGAGACATACGTGTCTCTTATACCCATCTTCATGTGTATTCCACACAGAAGAGATTCATTTCCACGCACCCGAATACTCCAATCACTTCGGCATATGTTAAGAACAGTTGTGAGGTTGACATCACTTACAAGAAAGCTTGGTATGCTCGCAGGAAAGCGATTGTGCTTGCATATGGAAGTCTGTCTCTTATACCACATTCTAGATGCCTTACTAACTTGCTCCTTGCTTTCAAAGTACATGTGCAACCGAATATCATTTTTCTTCATTCCATTGATCAGATTGCATTGAGTTTGACATTGAAAATGAACAAGTGGGATTGTAAAGCTGGTGGTAACCAACAATCATTCAATTAAGCCACATGTGTATATACTAGAATAAGGGCAACATCCTCTTGTGTCTGACATTCATCGTTATTTATCCCCAAATTGGACAGAATCATCATCTGATATATCTTCAGAGTCTGAAGGACTCGTAATCCTTGTCTAATGCATGCCACGACGAGTCACTATTAGCATTATCATCTGTCAAACCCTCATATACGAGACCTTTCTCCATATGTTGATATTGCATGGTACTTGGGCCTTCACCTGCTGTGGTGTCTCTATTACACTGCGCGCCAATAGATTGATCAGATTGCATTGAGTTTGACATTGAAAATGAACAAGTTGGATTGTAAAGCTCAAACGACCAAGGATGTTCAAAGAGACTCCGCGCATTGGACTGCAGCGGCTGGTCGTCCATGGTCGAATGCATGAGAGACATCATTGGCCCCATACCATACACCCCTAGATTGTTGGTTACAGGTACGTGGGGAATTTCCTCTGTCTCGATAAACAACTCAGCACAAAAAGTAGGATCGGCATCAAACAAATCAAAAATACCTGACAAATGTCGGTCTTAGGGTTACAAACAACATAACAACTTCGGCAACACTTACAAGTAATACATGCCCGACAAGGGCTGTCTCCAATGCAATAACCCGGCAAGGGTTACAAGTAATATATGCCCGACAAGGGCTACAAACAATGCAATAACATCCCACAATTTCAGTATAACAAATAACATAACCACAAATCTCACCGCAATCAAGAGAAACCAAACATACAACATATATCCCGAGCCAAAACAATACAAAGTTGGGGTTGGTTCATGGAGAAGATAATCAAAGCAGCATATTATTACACTAAAACAGAAAAACAAAAAAAATAATTCTTCTACCATCACAAAATATTTTTCTAAAACATTTACATTAACAAATTTAATTATTTAAAAAAAATTAAAAAAATAAATTAATTAGAATTATTGGACAAAAGAAAAGCATTTATTTTACTTGAAATATGTTGGTGGTGGGTCGGTGGCGGTGGTCCTCCCCCTCTACAACAACCACCTCCATTCCACCACCACCACCACCTGTCTCTTATACAATGTATTTTGTAAAAGGAGGAGGATTATACACATCTAGATGTGTATAAGAGGTTTATACAAAAATGGGAGGTAGAATTATATTCTGCGAGGTTCGAAGCCTCGCAGAATATAAGGTTGTCTGACCTCGCATTCACCCAATGCGAGGTCAAATTTTTATTTAAAATAATGATTTAGCTCGCATTCGGTGAATGCGAGCTCAGGAACTCGCATTCACGAATGCGAGCTCCTCTCCCGAAATTTATTTTTTCAATCGGCATAAAAAATGAATAGATTTGAAATCGAGCACAGTTTCAGAAAATTTTCAACTAATACCGCTTTTGAAGAGAGAAAGTCCTCTCTCTTATAGCAGCTCTATGTGTAGAGCCAATTCCCTTCTTGATGGAGTGGCAGGCAACACTAGAAGGTTTAAAATCAATGTATTTGAAGGAAATAGCTTTAGCCCAATCAGTGTGGCCCTCCTTGAAAATCCTCCAATGAAGCGTAACTAAAGCCACATCATTAGCTTCTCTAGTCCTCCTAATGCCAAGACCAAATTAAGATTACTAAGGAGATACAACCTTATCCCAAAAAAAAGGTCTCATCTTTCTCCCAAATAACCCCACAAGAATCTCCTATTGAAAGTTTTATCTAAATCCTTACACAAGGAGATAGGCAAGGACAAGCATTGAATGTAGTAAGCTGGTATGGAAGAAATGAACTTGTTAATCACTGTCTTACTACCAGCAAGAGACATCATAGAAGCCTGCCAACCAGAAAGCTTAGTATGCACTTTGTCAAGAATAAAATTAACATGTCTTCTAGAGAATCTGGAGTTCGTGATAGGGAAGACTAAGTATTTGCCAGGCTCATCAATTTCCCCAATACTCAAAAAGTTACAAATGGCATCTCTAATCAGTTAAGGGGAGTTAGAAAAATAAATCCTAGACTTGCTAAGACTATGGTAAGACTAGAAAAGTCATCAAGAATGGCCTTCACATGACTTATGGAAAGGCCAGAATTTTAAGAAAATAGGATGATGTCATCAACAAACAAACAATGAGAGACAAAAGGACCACCATTGCAGACTCTAACAGGTTCACAAACTTGAGAAATTTTTAGGGACATATATTCCATGCAAAGTATGAACCAATGTAAGGGGACAAGGGAACACCTTGTCGGGTCCCTCTAGAAGTAATAATCCACTTAGTAATAGAGCAATTATGCAAGACAACCAATCTAGACGAAGAGATGCAAGATATGATAATAGAGATCAAGTTACAAGGCAAATCAAAGAACATCAACGTCTCATGAATAAAACTCGATTCAAGTTTAACAAAAGCTTTTTCCAAATCCAAATTGATAGTGCAAGCCCTATTCTTACCTTTGTAATCCTTAAGTTAACAATCATCACATTGTGAATCCTTATTCTACCAGGAATGAAGCTGGTTTGTTGAGGGGAAATCCAATCTGTCACAAAAGGACGAAGCCTATTCACAAGAATTTTTGTGAGGATTTTGTAGATGGAATTACAAAGGCTTATAGGTCTAAATTGAGAGATGGTTTCAGGTGTGGAAACTTTGGGTAATGAGAGAGATAAGGGTATCGTTGCAGTGGGTGCCAAGGATCTTGTTGTTGATTTGTAGATTGATAGTGTATAATTTGAAGAAACATGAAATGCAAACCATTCTGTCCAACAGCCTTAAAATGCCTAAAGGAGAGGCAACCACTCTTGATTTCAAGACACTGGGTTTAGAATTGAGTTAGGATGTGTCTTACCGTGTAAGGTGACGTTTTAGGTCAAGTTCGGTTCATATAGGCCCAAAATCGGACTCATAAGTTGTAAAAATTGTTTAGTCCCCTGTCCATGAATTTGACGCAACACCGTGGTACTAGGCTTTTGCCTTGGTCAGAGCGTCATGTTGCTCTGCTCTCGGAAGTTCAAGATTTTTGGATGAACGCTGTGGCCCCAGAAATTAGCCTTTCCAGAATGTCGTGGTATGCCTACAGAATCACTTCTTCATTTGAACTCTGCTTCGTGTTTTCTACATACGTTTTAGCTTCAAAACATCCACCAACCTACAAATACACAAACAAAACTTAAAGACACAAAAACACATAAAAACATTGTAAATACAAAAGGTACTAAAACATTCACATAAACACTAAAATGTACTCGTAGCCAAAATCTAGACCAAAGTGAATGGAAAACAAAATAACTCTACTTTGTACAGGGAGCAGTTGAAATTGAATATTTTGTTCATCCCGAACAAAACAAGATACATGAATAACGAATAAAGAAACTAATAACATATATAAGAATTTATATAAATCATAATGATAGTAACAATCAATGACAAAGTAAAGGAGGAAAAGTACAATTTAAGTTCATAAAATAATTTAGTCAAGATCCCACATCAACATAGAAATACCAACACGTAAATCACTCAACATAGAATAAAACCACAAAAACTCACAAACAAAGATTCACTCAACAAATCTATATAGACAAAGACCACAGTGATTACAAGACTTAATAAGGGATACAAGAGTCGAAATCAATGCTTCACCCCATCTTAAGTAATACAAACTAGCTAAAGTTAAGGATCATTTAGGACTTTATAAGCTACATTTATATTTATCCTCTTTGTAATGTAACTCTATGGTAATAAAGTAGGATAAATATAAATACACAAGTAACCAAATCACCTTAGACACGTTAATCATTACTGGACCATTATCGTGTAGTATCCCACAAGAACATTATGCACTCTATAAACTTAAAAGTAATGAACAACTTCTTTATTTCTTTACCTCATTGATTTTCTCGAGGACAATAATCATTTCACATTCTAACCTCTCCGGCAATAAGGGAAAAATATGTACAAAGAATTTGAAGTCATTTGATCTCTTGTACAATCAATAAAAAAAAACCATATTCCCTTGTACAATATCCCTTCAAAAACAAACTCTATCCTCATGGCATTGAAGAACTTCTAGAAAATGAATAATGTCTAAGGTAATGGGTGAAAAAGTCGATAATAATGAAGGAATTAAGGTTAAAAGATTTTCTTGTATCTCAATACTTAAGAACCTCAATGTCCTTATAAAGTAGAAATTCACCCATTACCTTAGCAATAACATTCATAAAGGTAGGCAAATTTGGTCTCAAACGATCCAAAAGAGGGCCTCATTTCCAAAATCTAGCTTCATAAGTATTTCGCTCTAATGAAATATCCGCACTACTCCAACAAATGTCATAAGTTAAATTAAATGAAAAATATATACTAGATAAGTACTCAACACTCGAAAAAAAATAACTCACTTTTGGTTACTTTTGAAATTTTACTCCTAATTTTGACCAATCTAGTGTAAATTATTCCAAAGCAATGTTGCTGACATCATCTCCTGCACAAATTTGTCTTGGTCTATTTGTTGTTTTGCATTATAATCAAATGTTGAATTTTTCTGCCACTACTTCACAGGTTTCCCTTTTCTTCATTCGAAAATGAAAATATTCAGTATATTATTTATATCTTTATTTTGGAAGCTGTCTCTTATACACATCTAGATGTGTATAAGAGACAGAGCTCTTTTAAAATTTTTAAAAAGTTCACATATGGACTTGAATTATGCATAATATGCACCACCAAATGAAACTAAGATTGCTGTCTCTTATATTGGGGTGGGAAGTAGGTTGAGGAAGGTGATGTGATGTGAATCACATCTAGTTCTACATTTATGAACACTTAAACCATACTTCTAATGAGATGGTGCACCACAAGTATACGAGGTCAAATAGTCGCAAGTAGGAGTAGGGATTGAACCCACAAGGATTGATTGGTAATTACTGATTGTTTGGTTGATTCAGTATTTGATGAGTTTAACTAAAAGAGGATTTAACTAAAATTAGATTTAAAGAGACTAAAAAGTAATTTTAATACAAGAAAATCAATTTAAAACAAGTTGGGTTTGATTTGGCAATTCCTGAGATTTAATCAATTAATTGGTTCATATAGTTTTGCGGGTCTAACTAGGGATTCCCTCCCAATTATGAGTCAATCCCTTGGCCAAGCTCATGATTCTAGTCTAATTATACACATGGAGTTCAAGGAACCAACTAGAAAAGGTAGCATCTTAGCCCAACTACTAAGCTTCCTAGTCAAGTAGTGAACTAGTCATCTCTATAGGAATTAACACGCAACGCTTGTATATTGTGCAAAACCCACTAACATGGTTCAAGAAATGGCCCTTTCCTCTCACCAATCTACAAAAGCATTTACTACTACCCAATTATCCACCATTTTAACTATTCAACCCACCAATCAATCAAGACCCATGGAAAATTAGCATCATCGAAACCTATCCCAAACTAACTAATGCATCATTAAAGACAAGAAATGTAAAGAAAGCATTTTAAGGAAAAATTCAAAAAGCATGTAATCTCTTAAGCATTCAAAGAGAGCATTTAAATATCCTAACTACAAATTACAACTAAGAAAGTACAATTAAGAAAAGTCATAAACTAATCTACCAACTAAACTAAGAAAGAAAGTAAATAAAACAATTAGAATAAACTACACTAAATTAACACAAAGTAAAGGAAATCAAATATAAACTTAAAAGATATAACATTAATGGTCTTCTCCAAACTATCTCCATTAGGTGTCAAAACTCAGCATAACATTTTGACAGCGTGGCTCGAGATTTTTTTGGGAAAGTCTGGATTTTATACTAATCTAGATGTGTATAAGAACATATACTAGCACACCCTAACTATCTGGAAAAAAAGGAGGCTAAAGAGTGTTTATATAGTGCTAGGGTTGTGGGAGAAGTTTTAGCTACCATTTAGCCTCAATTTGGATGTTCTTTCCCAAAAAAATCTCGAGCCACGATGTCAAAATGTTATGCTGAGTTTTGACACCATGATGGTTTTCTAGTAGGTGCTTAGGATTTGACAAAACAGTGTCAAACACATTTTTTTTTCCAGATGTCTAGTTTGGGTCCTTCCAATTATGGCTTGATTTGGTCTGTTTCAGATCCTGTTGCTGTGTCATTTTCTCCAACTAAACCCTACATATAAGACACACTTTATTAATTACATAAAACACTTAAAATAACATTAAAAACACTAAATTAACACAAACTAACATATTCTAGCATATGAAAGGAAAAATTGTCAAATACAGCCCTTAAACCCAAAAGATGTGTATAATCTACAGGCTTTGAGTCAAGTTTTATCCAAACACTACTTTATTCGTGATGTGTACTAATGCAATGCCAACTCAAATCAAAAGTTAATTATCCTTAAACAGGCTAATGTTTACCAAAATTTTCCCCAAGTAAAAGAAGATCATTAGGACTTGCTTTTAGGAGAAAAGATCAATACAAATGAACATACAAGAATATTTGTTGGCACCGCGAGATTTACCAAAAGACATTAAATGAAGCAACACTTTACCCTCGACTTAGTAATACCCATTAGCCTAGATTAAGGATCATTTAGGACTTTTTGAAGCTTATAATGTAGGCTAAGGTAATAAGGTAGGATAAATTTGGATATAAGTGACTCAAATCATCTTAGCCATCGAAGTAAAAACTCTTGGACTACTATCCCATGCATAAAAGTCCCAAAAACCAACATTACTTAATCAATAAACACTTGAAGGAAAAAACATTAATTTTATAGACTAACCTTTGAAGGTAAATTGAACATTCTTTATTCAATAAGGAATCATAACGCTTTCAATTTTCTTTTCTTTCTTTTTTCTCTTCTTTTTTTTTTTCATTCATTTTTTCTTTGCAACCATAACAATAACTTAAGTAACAATTACAAATAGGGAACATAAACACCATTGAACTCTTGGATTTATTCCCCAACACAAATATAACAAGAACTCTCATAAAATCTTCATAAATAAGAACATTAAACTATTACATGGGGGAATTAAGATAGATCCGACGACTCTAATGACTAAGGAGGTAAAGAGAGGATAAATAAACAAAGTGGAATGGCAAAGTTATGTGGTTGACAAAGAAATTAGGCGGTAAGGCTCAACGGGGACACTAGGGACAAAATTAATGTAAAGAAGACAATTTTGGTTGAAATGGTCCAAGGAAGGCCTAGATCATTCCAAAATCCAAGTTTCACAAGTACTTTGAAAAAACAAAGGATCCACATTACCACAATCAATGTCCTAAACTACCTAACAAAACACAAAATATTCAAAAATGCAAGCTCATAACCAAACGATGGCCTAACTCCTTTCCATCCCTATTTAGAAACCATTTAAAAAATCTTGAAGTGTGTAAACTGAAATAATACTCATTTGAAATTGGCATTGGAAGAACTCTTATGAAAAAAGTAATATATGAGATGAAACTAGAGATGAAAACATTTTTACCAAGCAGTTGAAAACATGATTGAGTTTCAAGGGTTAAATCCCATTTTTGGTCAAATTAACACATGACATAAGTGCAACCTATGTTCAATATTATATTTCAACTTTCACAAATAACAAACAACACCATTCTCAATGAACAAGACAATAGACACCACCACACTTTTTAATTTAATTTAATAATGAGTTATAAACTCATCCTACCACTCACACATATCATAAGAAATAAAAATACTACTAGAAAGTGTAATGGAACAAAACTAGATAAACATAATATAAGGCAATGATTTTGAATTACACTTAATCAAACAGCCCATATATGTACAACATATTAACCAAGTGAATATGAATGTAACCAATTAAGCTCAAATTGAACTTAGAAACAAGAGTTCTACCTTTAATCACAGAATTCACCAACAATAAGCACATCACTAATCAAGACTAAGCAATGAACAATTTCAAGCAGACTATCTAAATGCAAATCAATTAAGCTCATGAGTCTTAGGGATTCAATTATCTTCTACCAACTTGGCTATATCAAGAAAGGGTCATTGGAACTTCACGGATCCAAATCAATCAAAAGAAAAGAAAAACATACTAAGGGTAACGATTTCAGGTTACAAGTTTTAACATAACACAAAAGGTTATCTAAATACTCAACTTACCCCTCCAAACTTAGCTTCAAATATAATTGGTCTCAAAAAGCATTAAACAAGAAGGGCTACTCCTAATCCATATCAAGCATTCACATGATAGGCTCAAAACACATAGCAGATAAAGTGCATCATCAACTAGAATCTTCACAATCAAATCATAAAAACCAAGTCCAAGTTCATTTCATAAAGCATATCTCAATCACAACTCACAACAAGCCCTATATTGCCATCAACATTGTCATCAACTACCAGATTTGCCCATGAAAGTTCAAAAATCCCTCACCAACAACAAACTATAACTAAACGACCAGATACAAGGTTACTGTCTCTTATACACATCCGGATTATTATACTAAAGCATATAAAGTAAAATAATGAAAAATAAATAAAAAGGAAAGAAATACTCCCTCAACAAGACTAAGGATGAGGCTTTCCAAGGATATCGTAATCTTTGGTGAACTTGCACCATTGCTTAGCACCTTCAAAGTTCCCAAGGATTTGTTGAACTTTAGCATATGTAGTTTGAAGCTCCCTGGTCCCTTGTAGAAAATATCCTCTCTTCCACTCCTTAAGGAGACTATTTCTCCAAAAACACTCCAAATAGTACCTCCTTTATTGTAACCGGGACAAACTCCCACTCATTCAAATGATAAGTTGGTGGTTGTTCCAGATAGAACCGTCAGTGACTCGGTTGTTATGAGTTTCGATTCAAGAGGTTCTTCACTACTTTGGTTCACGAGGTTCTTCAAGTCTATAAAATTAATGTTTTTTCTTTCAAATGTGTTCTTCTTTTTCTTCTTCTTAAGTGGTTCTTTATCAACAAATACTTCATATGACAGTTTTTCATGTATGGTGGTTAAGAGAGGTGAGTAACTTGTTGATTCTTCTTGGCTGCACATGCTCTTGAACTCTACCATTTCACCTTGATACTCAAAGTGTTCATATCAATGTTATCTTTATTTGTTGGGAGTGTTGGAGTCCATCTATCTTCACCATCAATTTAGAGCTCAGCAATTTGATCTTGTAACTTCTTGGTGGATTTGTCTTGGTTTTAAAGAATCTGGCTTATTCTCCTCGGAATTGGTTTTGTTCTTCCCTGAGTTGGGCTAGTTCTTCTTGGATTTCTTGAAGTGTCATCCACACATCCATCATTCTTGCCTCTTCATATTCTTGGATTGGTTAGTGAAAGAATTGGGACTCCATTGGTTCATATGAAAGTTCTTGTGATGAAGAGGCAAGAATCTGTCTCTTAGAGCTACCTAGAACCTGTCTCTATATACACATCTACCATCCCATTTGATAATCTAAGCATAGGAGAAAAATGATAACAAGGATCATGCTCATTTATCATACCTCTATTATCATGAGAATGATAATCTCCTTAGTATGAATCATTCCAATTAGGACCTTGCATGTTCTGGAAGAAACAAACAACAAAAGAAAAGCACACAAACAGTGTTGTTCAAAAAAGAAAGAAAGTCTCTAATACAAAACTTCAAACTAGTATTCTAACCAAATTATATCGATGTCACTAAAAAGGTTATGTCGATAACGGCCGCGAAAACTTAATGCGAATCACATCTAGTTCTACATTCCTAAACTCTACTTCTAACTAGAGAATGCACTGCAAGTATACATATATATTTAAATAGTAGCAAGTGGGAGTAGAGATCGAACTCACAAGGATTGGTCAGTAATTACCGATTATTTGGTTGAATTACTATTTGAAGAGTTTGATTAAAAGGTTATTTAACTAAAACAAGATTTTAAGACTAGAAAAATGATTTAAAGCGGGTTAGGGTTTGATTAGCCAATTCCCGAGGTTTAATCAATTGATTGGGCGAATTGCTCTCTGAGTCTAACTAGCTATTCCTCTCCGATTATGAATCAATCCTTGGCTCAGCTCATGATTCTAGTCTAATTATCCACATGAAGTTCAAGGAACCAACTAGAAAGCTAGCATCTTAGCCTAATTACTAACCTTCCTAATCAAGTAGTAAACTAATCTGGGAATTAACATGCAAAGCTCGTGTGTTGTGCTAAACCAACTAACGTGGTTCAACAAATGGCTCTTTCCTCTCACCAACTACTAAAGCATTTACTACTACCCAATTATCTATCATTTTAACCAACCAACCCACCAATTAATCAAGACCCATGAAAAGTTGGCATCATCTAAACCTTAAGTTTAATTATGCACTAGTGCATTATTAGCAGTCAAGGAAATTCATAAATAACATTTTAAAGGAAGCATTTAAGAAAGCATGTAAAAGGAAAGCATATAAGAAAGCATTTAAATATCCTAACTACAAATTACTACAAAGAAAGCACAATTAAGGAAAGCCATAAACTAATACTGTCTACCAACTAAACTAAGAAAGCAAGTAAATAAATCAAATAGACTAAACTACACTAAGTTAACACAAAGGAAAGGAAATTAACATAAACATAAAAGATCTAACATTAATGGTCTTCAATCCACAACTAGGAGATTAGGAATTACCTAATCTAAGCAAATCCTCCCCAAATGGGAAGGAAAAGGAAGAACAAACATAGCCAATACTAACACACTCTATCTATCTTAAAAAAGAGACTAAAATGTGTCTATATAGTGCTAGGGTTGGCAGAGAAGTTTCATCCACCATTCAACCTCATTTTGGACTCTTTGTTTTTCCCTAGAAAATTTTTGGACCGAAGTGTCAAAATGTTGTGTAGAGTTTTCACACTGTGGTATCATAACTAGTAGGACCTCAGGATTCGACACCATGGTTTGGTTCGACTCCTCATCCAATTATGGCTTTAATTGGTCGGTTTCTCATCGAGTGTTACGTCATTTTCTCCGACCAAACCCCTCATATAAATCGTTAGCACATAATTACATCATAAACACTTAAATAACATTAAAAATGGGAACCTAACACATTCTAGAACATAAAAGCAAAAATAGGCAAAAACAACACTTAAGCCCTAAATATGTTCGAAAATAAAGCCAAAACACTAATATTTAGGGTACATATAATTGTAGTTTTTTAGAATTATTAGAAAGTTAGTAGCGAGGAGAGGTGGGAAGGATAGGTAGTAGGAGAGGAAGGGAGAGGTGGGGAATATGTGTGTAGCTCAGAGGATGGCTACCGATTTTAAGGACAATCGAGTGAGAAAATTTTGTTTATAAGTTGACAGTGTCAAGAGTAAACTATGAAAGTAGCCAAAATTTTATGAAGTTTCAAGAATGTGGATGAATATATTTTATGTTTCTCAATTTCCATCCCAGTAGATTTTGTTTAGATTCATAAAAATTCATCCAACCAAAGCAAACTAATTTAGTTTTTCTTGGCCATCACTATTAGCAAAAATAACATTGTTGACATCATGTCTTGCTCAAAAAAACCACCGCCAAACCGCCACTAAACAACCATATCCTTAACCACCAATATAAAACACTACCAAGCCCTTTGCTCTCTTATTGCCCATAGGAACTCTATTCAACTTAATGCCAATTGCTTAAGTTTATAGTTTGGGCTCAAATTATTTCACATAGTGATTTTGGGGACAACTTAATTCCTCAAAATTTTGTTTAACAATTCAACTTCATGACTAAAAAGTTAAAAACCAGAATATTATCAATCTATCTATCTATCTATCTATCTATCTATCAATCTATATATGTGTGTATATATATATATATGTGTGTGTGTGTGTGTGTGTGTGTGTGTGTCTATCTATCTATATATATATATATGTAGTATGTATATTGCTAGTTGTTGAAAATTCTTATAATTTGTAGAAGTTGTAATCTAATAAAAGGACACCATAGAAAATCATGAGAGCTTTTAGGTGTTATGAAACATTTGAAGCAAAGTGGTATTAATATATACTATTCACATGAGTTTGTGTGTTGAGAAATGAGCATTTTCGTTTTTATGTGTCAATATATTTTTAGATTATTATTTTAGTGTTTAATTTAATGTTCTTTTAGTTATATTTGTGTGTGCATGTATTTAGGGTTGTGCTCAGGTTGTTTACCTAATTTACCTAGAATTAATGTTATTCGTGCGTTCTTATTTGTCTTTTGTTTATACATTTAGTTAAAGTTTAAATGTTATTTGTGAGTCTCAAATTATAGATGTAAGAACAAATGGTGCATCAATCGAACGGCGAATGAAGATTTTAGAGGTAAAACGGCGAAACTACGCGAAACTGTCAGGGGCTACTCGCAATCTTCTAGTGAACAAGGAAAAATCAATCCAAGACTGCAAGTCCATCAGAAGGCCTATCACACTTGCGATAGGTGAAAGGCAAATCAACTATAGACTGCAGTTGGGTCAACTAGAGCAGGCTCTTACGATTTTGACAATTTTTAGATTTACGGTGTTACCAAGTGTAAGGCCCATAATAGTGCATTTCAAATTCAGAACCCTACACTTGGTAACTCTTAAAAACTATAAATAAGAGTCTTTAGCACCTCAAAATCATGTGCTAATTCAGTTTCCTCCTTAGAGGCTGCAAATTAGACAATGGTTTTAGTTGAAGAGGAGGTTCAAGATTGATAACTTTGGGCCAAGAACTTGCGATTCTTCATCGAGGCTTTATTAAACCTTTGTGTTCTTAGTTTAGTTGCTCTTTAAATTGTTCTCTTTCAATCATTGATTTCTTTATTTGCTTTCTTAGATTAATGTTTAGACTAATTTACTTGCTTTCAATATTTTTTCTTGTGTTCTTTCTCTCATCCATGTTCTAAAGTGTATGGATTAAGGTTGGATGATACTAATTCCTTTGGGTAATGATTTACTTGATCATCAATTGGAATAATCATAATAGTTGGGTAATTGGCATAAATTGACAATTTTATTTGAATGATCAACTCTACACTTGGTTAGGTTGGCGAGGTGATGCAGTCTATTAATTCTTAGTCATAGACCTCTTTTGATTGTTAGATTAATCTAATTGGGATTAGTTAATTAGTTTGCAATAATTTCATATAGATAGAACTCAAATTTATTAATTTAGGACATAGAGGCATCTACCCATGGATTATTAATTTGATAGGGTTCAATTGCTGAAGGTTTCAGGATTGAAGCGACAAATGGGAATTGAACTTCTATCCATTATAATTGGACCAATTAATTGATATTGAATTAATCAAAATTGGGAATTGGATAGTCTAACCCTAATCCAATTCTAATTTATTCAACTCCCTCTCTCCTATTGTCGATTCTTCAAATAGCATTCAAAACAAATAACCGGTACTTGCTAAACCAATCCTTGTGGGTTCGAACCCCACTTCCACTATCTACTATTTGATCCCGTACACTTTCGGTGCATTATCTAGTTAATAGTAGAGTTAGGTGATTACAAATTTTATAACTAGATATTTTACATATCAAGTTTTTGCACCGTTACTGGGGATTGGATTTGTCATGTCCCCAAAATGGGACAATGACACACTGTATCTCGAGATCAATGCGAGAATGTAAGGCGCAGTATAATGTGATCTCTTACAAACCATAATACATTGGTGTGCAATAATATGCTGCTGAGTTGTAATGCCGTCGTAGGCACCCAAAATTAACAACTCTCAATTATAATGTCGTAGCGGTGAGTACAGGTCATCCCACATAGAACGGAGTTTATTCTTGTGCTACATGGAAAATGGGAGGTTTTGATTTTACTAACTCAACAATAAAACTAATAAAATACTAAAGACCTGTACCTGTTCATTATTCACTTATCTAGATCCAGGATATGTACATATGAACTCACAGCATATTTCACCAAGTCAAATCCTTGACTGTCTCTTATACAATTCTATATCAAGCATAAGAGACAGAATTAACCTGAATGAATACCTATTCAAAGTTGATTCTTATTTCTTTTTAAAGTTGGTTAGTTTTCAACACGCGATCCAATTAACCCTAACTATTAATTTAACCCAGACACGCGCCAATTGTTTAATTTATTTAAAAGCTTAAGATCAACAAGAACAATTAGCGCGTAATTAAACATAAACACACGCAATTATGCCAATTAGATGATTAATTTCCCTAAATTCAAGAACACTAATCCAAAGAATTATCAAATTCATTGCTTCACGATTGAATTAAGAACATGTGGTTAGAACAATCTAACAGTAGATTAATTCTAATAACTTAATATTTTGCATTTGACTCACAAATAACACACAAACTTTCACTAAACACAAAAATATTTAACAAATACTGCTGCTTATACATGCACAGATGCGTATGCCTATTTTCTAGATGCAGTTGCCCCCTAGGCAATGCCGAAAAGTTCCCATCGCACATGCACTGCTGAAACCCAGCGCATGTGCGTTGGGCTTCACTTTCGGCTTCAATTTTGAGGACCTTGATTCGTTTGGAATTTGGGAAAACTCAAAACATGAAAGTTGTATATCTGTGACTTAGATTTCTAAATTTTTTTGAATCAACTCAATTGGAGCTCCGATAAGAAAGTTATACCAAATCTACCAGTTTGTATAAGAATCACTCCTCGCGGTGAACACCTGTCTCTTATACACATCTAGATGTGTATAAGAGATAGAATCATGGAAAACTGAAAAACAAAAGTTGTATCTCTTATTTATAGTTTTTAAGAGTTACCAAGTGTAGGGTCTGTCCCTTATACACTCGAAATTTATGCTTGAAATACGAAACAGCATCCAAAATGGCTTCATACTGCGTGCATGTTCCGCCCTTAGCATTTTCTTTCATCTTTTCCCTATTTTTCAGCTCTTTTCACTTTAGCCCAACAAAAATTGAGAATAACCAAATTAACCTCAATAATAACTCAAATCTTGCTTACTACACATAAAAACGTGGTATATGACACATAAAATATAGCACAATTAATTATGAACTTATCATACATGTTATTAAACCTCAAGATCATTCAAGACAAAACCAAAAGAGATATATTCAACAATTATAACCATAACAATTCACGATAATCAAATCATACCTATGTACAAGTATTGAACCACAAACTTAAAATGACAATTCGGAGTTCTATATACATGGCAAACTTTAGTAGTCCCAAGGCACATAGGCCTAAAAAAAAAACCTCACAATAAGATGGTAACAAGAAACTCTAAATCTAGTAATTGGTGTCCACACTGTAATCCCATCCCATGATGGCACTTGTCTCAGACCTACTATTCCCTCCGTTGATCCTCAACTACAAGCAAAAGGAGAAATAATAACGGGTTAAGAATATAATGCTTCTCTTATACACATCTAAGCCTGTGTACGAAGAGACATGTATATAATCAGTGTAGGGTACAATAAACGAGACATTATCAATAATTAAAATGCAAATGCCAATCAATGAGCTCATGGTTCACAAAAGTTTTCCAGACACTGGATCCAGATCTACTTGTCATCTATCTGAATAGATAAGGCATAACGGAGTGTCTATCACTTGTCTCCTGATAAACTTGGTAAAACATTTACAAGGCAGAGTACTCAATATACAATTTCATTCACTTATGCATAGCCAAGTTGACTCAAGTGACCCATTGAACTCTTCACAATAATCAATCATTAACATGTAGTGCAATAAATGAACAAACAATACATTACATAATGAATGCATGAATTATAAACATAATTACCTTATAAACATTACTCAAATCAGGTGTACTTACTTTATAAACTATATAGAAGATATTGATAAAAAGGCATAAACGTTACTTATCTTGACAATCGATTTTGATGGCCTAACTTCAACGATCTAAAACTCTAACCCTGTATCACCTAAACCAAGAGAGTATTATACCGTTAGGATAAACAGAGGTAGGGATTCACTTTCGTGCATCACCCAAATTCTCAAATCGTAATAATCGAACATAAACGAATAGAGGTTGACTTAAATTTGTAAAAATAATAATCAAAGTCTAAGAATTAGGGTTTATAACTTCAAATATATCACCAAAATAGGAATTGTCAAAACTCTCATTCAAATCTCACCGAAATAATGGCAAAAATAGTCATTTCAATTTGCAAATCAAGTCCTTGTAGCTCATAAACAGATCAGTAATAAAATCAAACCATAAATAACAAATATTAAGGAAATTAATTTCTTGAGCATGAAAGCCATGCAAAACTTGAAGTACAACTTACTTGTGATGAAATATAGCCCTAGGAGTACTCTTGTATCACTAATTTGATTTGAGGACAAATTCCTAGACTAGATGTAAGATTGGAGATTTGGAAATAAAGGGTTTAAAAAAAATGCCCTCTAGAGCTTTTGTTTGTTAACTTGGAAATGAAAGGGACATATACAAATGAATTAGGAGCCTTTGTGAGAAAGTTTTAATAAATTTCACTTTAGTCCCTCAAGTTTTGAGAAATTATACTTCTGTATTTTCATACTTGATCCTATCCCCTGTCTCTTATACACATCTATCTGTTATTTTCCTAACTCTCTTCAGTATCTCGATTATGATGTCCCACAAATCTTGGACTATATTTTCCATTATTGCCAAATCTCATAACCCTTCTAACTGGTAAAACCCTTAAGTATACCTTGTCCCCAACTTGAAATTCTAACCGTTTTGTTTTCATATGGAAGAAATCTTGTTGGTTCACAGCTGCCTTGGGATTCATCCCGAATGATGGCTATCTTGTCCAATGTAATTTGAATCAACTCTGGTCCTGTTAGTCTTCTTTCCCTGACTTCATCCCAATATAAATGTGACCAACATTTTCTTCCATATAGAGCTTCATACGGAGCCATTCAGACGCTACTATGATAACTGTTATTGTAGGAGAACTCCTTCAACATCAAATGCTCGTCCGAACCACCTCAAAAGTTCACAACATAAGCCCTCAACATATCCTCTAAGGTCTAAATTGTCCTTTCTGATTGCCCGTCTATTTAGGGATGAAATGCAGATCTTAAAACCATTTTTGTACCCATGGCTTCCTGGTTTCTGTCCAAAACCTCGAAGTGAATCTTGGATCCCCAACTAAAATAACACTAACAGGTACACCAATAGCTTCACAACAATCTTCATATATATCCGCACTAACTTGTCCGTAAGAGTAGAAGACTTCAAGAGTAAGAAATGAGTAGATCTAAATGCAATCATGGAACATCTCAATCTAGTCCTAGGCGGTTCCCACTAAGGAAATCCATCGTGGTATGTTCCTATTTTCACTTTGGAATAGGCAATAGACTCAATAAACCACTTAGTTTCTGGTGCTCGACCTTTTCCTATTTACAAACCAAAACGTGGATACAAATTCAGCAATCTCTCTTTTGATGTTGCCTTACCAGAAATGTTGTTTCAAATCCTAGTACATTTTAGTGCAGCCCGAATGAATAGAAAATCTAGAATTGTGAGCTTCAGCCATGACCTCTCTCTTTCAAGTCTAGATTTGTATACATAGAGTCATCCTTGTATCCAAATAATGCCATTATCAACCCGAAATTTCCTTGGACCTCCATAACCATGGTGTGGATAAAATTCAGCTAACTCTGGATCTGTAACTTGAGTTTGTTTAATCTTGTGTATAAGAGACAGCTGCACCACAAGAGCTACTTAAACATTGGCTTTGGACTACACAATCTCAAAATTCTCTTATACCATTTGCCTTATCAACATGTTGGTTGTCACTCCAAAGATTTCCTACTTAGTGCATCCTCTACTCTATTGGATTTCCTGGGTGATAACTGATCTTCAAATTATAGTCTTTGAGTAACTCAAACCATCTACGCTGTCTCATATTACAGTTCCTTCTTTGTGAACAAGCATGTCAGATTTTGATGATTTGTAAATACTTTACATTGCTCCCCATAGAGTTGTGTTATTTACTAAGCAATATATTCTTAACCCGGTTTGAGTCGTGAGTAGGATAATGCTATATATAAGGATTCAATTGTCTCAACTTATATAAGCAATGACCCTATTGTTATCCATCATCACACAACCCAAACCATTCTTGGACACATTGCTATAGGTCACATATCCTTGACCTTACCAATGGTCCAAGAATCAACACTAGTGCCGATATTAACCTATTTTTCAACTCCCGAAAACTAGCCTCACAATGCATCCCGTACAAACTAGTCTTCTTCAGGTAAGCTTGGTCAATGGCACATCTATTAGAAGAGATTCTCTTTAATCAAACTTCTTGTAATAGCTTGCCAAACCCAAGAAACTGTGAACCTCTATCACATTTGTCAGTCTAGATCAATCAATAATTGCCTCAATCTTCTTGAGATCCATTTATACTCCACTCTCCGAGATGATATGCCCAAAAAAATCTATACTTTTTAACCAAAATTTGAATTTACCAACTGTATAGACTTTTGCTCCCTTAATGTAAAACTAGTCAGAGATGCGTTTTGTGATCCTCCTCTTAAGGTGAGTAAACCAAGATATCATCAATGAACACTGTCACAAACCTGTCTAAATAGGGTTGGAATACCCTATTTAGCCCAAAAGACACGATCACATACTTCACAAGCAATGCATTTATCAAATTCAAAGTGGATTCGGCATTACCAAGAACTCGTAGTAGCCATATCTAGTTTGAAAGACACTCTTTGGAACATCCTCCTCCTTGATCCTCAACTAGTGGTAACCGGATCTCAAATCTATCTTGGAAAACACACTCGAACCCTATGCCTTGCATGCAAATGGGGTGTTCTGCAAGGAGGGATATTGTTTGTTAAGTAGAAAGATGGCAACCTTAGAATATGTATTGACTATCAAGAATTGAACAAGGTTTATTAAGAATAAATACTGTCTCTTATTACAGATATATTGGGTCTAATAATTTCTTATCTAATAACTACTGCAATTGTTTCTTTTATTATTTAAGCTCTGGTGCCATTCTATAAGGAGCTTTAGAAATTGGTGTAGTCTCTGGTGGTAGATTAACCTCAAACTCTATGTCCCACTCTAGTGGCAATCTTGGCAAATCTTCTCGAAAACATCTTGAAACTCCCTGGGATGTCTTCTATACATCCTCCGAATTCTCCAAGGACTGTCTCTTATACACATCTGGTGTGATACCCCTTTCTCGCTCCCTCTATGCCTTAAAGATGATAGTATCGATATATGTTGTCTATTTGGTTTCCTGATACTATCCTAATACTAAATTTCCTTTATCTAGATAACAAAACTTGACTTTCTTTTCCTTACAATACAAAACAACCAATCTGTAGTTAATATTACGTCAAAGTCGACATATTAAGTTTTTTTATGTTAGCATCGATCGATAATCACCCAAAGATACCTTGCAACTAGGATATATCCATCTAGATTCAAGAATCCTAGCCCCTGGCGTACTAACTCTATAAGTAGTATCAAGCCAATATGGTTTAATATTCAACTTCCTACCTAATCTTCTAGAAATGAAAGAATGCGTAGCAACATTATCAAATAATGCAGTTACGGGCACATCATAATTAATATTGTACCTGTCACGACCTAACCCGATCTATCTGCCTCTTGTTGGGTCATATCATAGACTCAGTTTTCCAGGTCCAGTGCCACTACCATTCTTTTCCTGTGACATCCTGCGCGATGGTCATATTCAGTACCAACAAAATCCATAAACGGAAAGAAACACCGGAGCAATAGCCGGGACTATATCAATAGCATTCCACAACAATGGAAAACACCTAAAACCATATTGATGACAATAAAGTTTAAGCTGTCTGGGATACAAGGTCGTGACTGAGATAATGCTAGTGCTGATACCGTCCGTCTCCTCGTGTCAATGGCCCGAGAGGGTCCAGCAATAGCTAAGGGTTGTTGTGGTCTCGCCTATGGTGGTAGGGGTATGGAACCACGGAACTATGAAACTGGTGGTTGTGGGGATCGCACACTGCGAGCTGGGGATGCAACATGTCTATATATTGGTCTCTGTGGAAGGACATACGGACCTCTGTCACCTGTCTCTTCCATTGCTTGCCATCTCAGAAAAGTATTTACACGGGTACTAGCATCGTACAGCTTCTCAAATGTATTTGTATCCACTACTGCTATTTTTTCTTGGACCTCCTTCAGAAAACCTCTCCTGAAAGGATCATGTTTCTCTATTCTATCACTCTCCTAGAGCAAACATCCCAAGTGCATGGAATCTCTCCGAATACCCCACTACAGACATCCCTGGAGTCTGTACTAGGATTTGAAACAACATTTCTGGTAAGGCAACATCAAGTGAGAGACTGTCTCTTATACACATCTTCATAATCAATATCACCCAGAGATGTTCATTATTACTCATGGACTTATACAAATCTAGATGTTTCTCAATTTTTTCCAAACATTTTGTCAGTTTCATCTGGAGAGCATGTCTACCCTGGAAAGTCAAAATATTAAATTTCATAATTGTCCATTAGTAATAATGAACATCTCTAGCCTTTGATTATGATGGTGGACTAGGTGTAGGATTTGCGGGGGTAGTATGAATAGCTGCATGTAGTGCTTGTTCCACAGTAGCCATAATGGTAGCATAATCTATCACTGGTACAGGTATCCGTGATGGCTGTGGTTGTTGGAATTCTTTTCTTGGGACCTCCTTAGCTATAACAACTTGTTTCTATCTATTTAGTTTAGATGCCATTTCCTTGCACATTTCAAATAGGGTAAGTATCACACGTCAATCGTTATTAAAATACTAACCATAAAATAATATGCTCACACACTTCAACCACTCCCTACCTAAGCATTAAGAACAAGAAATCGCAGTAACTCCTAGTCTAGGGTTGGCCAATCCAAACCCTGAGTTACGTACAAGTCTAAGTTCCTTAGAATACTCAAAATAATAACAATTCAACTTAATACTAGACACAGAATTAAGTAACCTATGCTCTGAAGTAACTCAATGTCATGCCCCCAAAATGGGACAACAACAAGCTGTACCTTGGGAACACCCCAAGCATGCAAGGCATAGTACTAGACCAATAAACAAACTTCATAATATATGTTATTAAATCTCAAGATCAACCAGGGTAAAACCACAAGAGATATATGTGAAACCCAGTATTTTAATAGCCTTGTTCTTTGATTTTAATTGATTTAAAATATTTTTCATATTATTTTTAGTCATAAGGTACTTCAACTTATTCGTTTTTCAATTCGGCAAATTTTTCGGTTTACGCGATTTCGGTACCGGCGGGTAAACGGGTCAAAAGTTGGACTAAGTGTAATTAGTGCATTGTGGTGTGTGAGTGTTTTATGATGGCTGAATTATCCAAGATAATGATAATTTAGTAGCAAAAAAATTGTTTTTTACCAAACAGCTATGTGGATATCATAACCCCTTATTAACTACAGATTGGTCAAGCACAAGAATTTTTTAAGTCTTCTTCTTGTTGTTTACACATTTTAGATCCTTGCTATTGAGACGAAATTTCTTCTTCATTAGGAATGGCATATCTTTGATTTCAAGTAGAAATCACTTAGAAGGTAAGATTTTTGTATTTTAGCACTTTTTGGCTTATGGGCTTTATGATTCAAGCTTTAATTTCAAGTTTTGTAGGGTTCTTTATGGCTGAGAAAACCCTCCTTGCAGCCTTATATGTGTTGATTTATGTATGTTATGGGTTGTTTTTAGTGTTTTGGAGGTTGGGAAGTGATTGGGGTTGATTTTTAACAACTTTCCATGGTTAGATTACAAATTTTAAGATTATGAGTTAGGGTTTTGTCTTCCATATGTGCCCTAGAGTGTTATGCTATGAATGCTTATTTATATGCATATAATGATGTTTTAAGAGTGTTTTAAGGTTAGTTTGGATAGGAATTGAGACTTGAAACCAAGTGGAATTGATTTCCCTTCATTTTGTAAGTAAGCGGAAGTTTGGCGCAACTAGGATAATTTGGATAATTGGTTATGTTTGAAGGATCTTTAATGATCTTTTGATGGTTTTAGGTGTTTTCCATTGTTGTGGAATGCTATTGATATAGTTATAAGAGCTAATTCCGTTTATGGATTTTGTTGGTTGAATATGTTGTTTTGAGTTGGGTTGTAACCAAGGTCCCTTGAATACCTTGGAAATGGATTTTGTTGGTTGGTTGAATATGTTGTTTTGAGTTGGGTTGTAACCAAGGTCCCTTGAATACCTTGGAATTGGATTTTATTGGCAGGGAGGATAGCCTAATTATAGCCTAGGGAGGCGAAGTTTTCGGTTTTTCTGGAAAACTGAGCTTATTATCTCCTAATCTAGCTGTAATACGAATTTGAGGGTTAACTAAGTGTTTTGATTGGGGTTTTAGCTTGTCGAAGTTGGTCGAATTTGTGATAAGGTCATTTTTGACCAAAGAGTCTTGGAGTCGTTTTCTTACATTTGTTTCGCGTCGTTTATACTTCCCTAGTCATTCTTTAACTTCTAGATGTGTATCTTCTAAGAGTCCTCTTATACCTGTTTTAGGTACCAAGAGGACTCGCGGCGATCGCGTTCGGTGATCATTTCTGATTATTTTGTCTAATTAGTAAGTAGACTTCTTAACATTTTAATATGTTTGGATGGATTTTAAAATGTGTATGATGTTTGGAACTGCACTTTTACAATGTTTTGGAATTATTACATATGAAATCGGGACCAAGCTATTTTATGTTAATCAAATGATATGTTTGCAAACTCTTTTGATATGAAAGCATTTTATGACTGTTTTGGCTCATAGGTGACCTAGGTATATAATTTTGGATGTGATTGGAAATGTTTGATTTGTGGAGAACCGGTTCTATAGTCATCCATGGGACGCCATGGGACTAGCTGTGAATGTGATGAACTAATTGACTGTGGGTCTTGTGATGGGATAACTTGATCCCGGTCAGACTTGTAGGTGTAGTAGATTACTTGACCTACACTTCATGACTATGGGTATTCTTAACATGAGCCTAAAAGATACTCATGCAAATTTTATTATTTTCGGATTAAAACTGTACTTGGAGGTTTATCTTTATGTTTTCTTTTTATCGCAAAACTTGGCCCCATTTGAAGAGCTTTTATGATATCCACTGAGCTAGTTATGCTCACCCCACGTGAATTATAATTTTTCAGATTAGGTGCTCGTTTTTGAATCTCCACCGCGTTAGGAGCTTTTAGATTTTCTCCAGACACCTACATTACTGGTAGGAACTGCGGATAATCTTCCAAGCTTCTCTTATGTTTGGAAAGGGGTAGTGTATTAGATAGGTTTAACTTAGACTTGTTACGGTCCCGTTTTTGGGGCGTGACAATATATTCAACAATCATAACCATAATAATCCACGATAAGAGAAATCACACATATGTACAAGTATCGAATGTGTACTTAAAATGACAATTCGGAGTTCTATATACATTTGAAACTCTAACCAATCCAAAGGCATTGCGTAGCACATCTAAAGTTTCCAATCACTTCCCAACCTGTCTCTTATACCCACAAGAAACCCTAACTCGATGGAGGATTCGCTGTAATCCCATTCCAGGATGGTAATCATGTCAAGACCAGCTATCCACTCTGTTAGTCTTCAACTACAAACAAAGGAGAATCATTAATAGGGTAAGTACATAATGCTTGGTAAATAACATTTAAGGCGATTACGAATAACATGTATATAATTAGTGTAGGGTACAATAAACGAGACATTATCAATAATTAAAATGCAAATGTCAAAAAATTTGCTCATGGTTGAAAAACGAATAAGTTGAAGTACCTTATGACTAAAAATAATATGAAAAATAAGGCCTGTCTCTTATAATACATAAACCCCTGTGCATTGAGACACATCTAGATGTGTACCGGTATAACATTTACAAAGAAGAGTCCTCGTTATATATTTCATTCACTCACTCACAGCAAGTCCACTCAAGAGACATTGTACTCATACAATAATCAATTAATAACACTAGTGTAATAGTTGAACAAACGCATAAATTATAAACGTACTTACCTTATAAATATTACTCAAATCCAGTATACTTACCTTAATATCAATTATTCTAAGGCTGGATAATCAACTATATACCAAGATATCGATAACAAAACATAAATGTTACTTACCTGAAAAATCGATTTCGATGACCTAACTTCGACAATCTAAACCTCTAACCCTGTATCACCTAAACCATAATAGTTTTATACAATTAGGATAAGTAGAGGTAGGGATTCATTCTCGGGCATCACCTATGTTCTCCAATTAGGTAATAATTTAACACAAACAAGTAGGGGTTGACTTAAATTTGTGAAAATAAGTCAAAGTCTAAGAATTAGGGTTCATAACTTCAAATATATCACCATGATTGGCATTTTCAAAGCTCTCATTCAAATATCACCAAAATCATGGCTAAACAAGTCATTTAAAACTGCAAATCAAGTTCCAGTAGCTCATAAATATGATCGGTAATAAAGTCAAACCATAAATAACAAAAATTAAGCAAACTAATTTCTTGAGGAACTTGAAATTGAACACGAAAATCATGCAAAACTTGAAGTAAAATTTACTTGTGATGATGAAATATAGAACTAGGAGTACTTTTGTATCACCAATTTGTTATCGGGGACAAAAATTCCTAGACTGGATGTAAGATTGGAGATTTGGAAATAAAGGATTTTGAAAAAAAATTTCCTCTGGAACTTTTGTTTGTTAACTTGGAAACAAAAGAGATATATACAAATGAATTAGGAGTCTTCATGAGGAAGTTTTAATAAATTTTAAAAATTTATACTTTAGTCCATCAAGTTTTGAGAAATGATACTTTTACCCAAAAACTTTAGAAAATGTTCAAAAAGAGTAAAACGATATTCTACATTTGAAAGAGATATTAAAGTCTTTAGACAATGAGTCTAAGAAAAATAATAATGTGGCATAAGTAGAAAAACTCAGATATTACAGGATTTTTGCCAATATTGGTATAATTTGTTAAGAATACTATTTTGAACTTTAAATTGTATTATATTTGTCTTAGACTCATTGTGTGTTTTGAATATTTCAAAAAGCCGAAAAGATTTTCCTTTTTTGTGATTTGTGTTGTATTATATTGAAAAAACCAAAAAGATTTTCTCTTTTAATGGATAGTTTAGGTTAGCTACTAATTTAACCTCTTCTATTTTTTTCTTTTTGTGTACTTTTGTGTTAGTACTTGTTTTTATGTTTTGTTTTTGTGTTTATCTTATAAGAACATGCAAGGAATAAATTGAAAGAAATCATGCCAAAGATATTATCATCCTTGTGCATTATGGAGGCATGACAAACAAGCATGATTCTTATTTTTTTTTTTGGATGCACTTAGGTTTGGTTATCCTGATATGTCAATCCAATTTGCTGGCTTTTTGAATATTCAAATGTTTTGAGTGCTAAGACCTGTCTCTTATACACATCTAGATGTGTATAAGAGACAGATATTCTTACTTGATGAATGGGAATGTGCATACCAATCCAATCCTACTCTTTCAATTATCAAATAGGATGGTCTGACCATTCAAATTCTTTTTTAAGCTATCAAGATTTTCCTTATTCTTTTCCTACACCTCAAGAGTCTATTTGTAAACTAAACCAATTGTACTCACCCCTCTATATACACATCTAGATGTGTATAATGGCACATGGAGATTCTTATGATTTCCATGGTTATGACTACACTCTAACCACCACAAACCCAAGAAGACTCCGGCTAATTACAAGATCCCTAATTCCTTCATACAGTTAATCAACGTTAACTCCTACACATCTAGATGTCTATAATACACATATAGATCATATAAGACACAGACAATAACGAATAGAAATTCCTTCTTAGTACAAAAGATGCTACAACAAAAAAACAAAGTTCATCAATACAAGGGAGTCCTAACACCAGTCACAAAAGAAAGGGAGGATGGCCACTTTAAGAGTAAGTTTGAGATGACCGGGTCATGGAGCATGAGCAATGAAGATAAACCAAAGAATTCATATGCTTACATTGCCCTATCACACATTCCACAGAGATGCCATCCAATGTGTTGATAATGTTGGCTCGTGCAGTGGAAGATACAGGATATCTACTAGAAGGAATTAGGGATAAGATGACTAACTATGCCGGAGTTTTACTTGTCCTTGGAAACTTTAGATGTGCTACGCAATGCATATGACTCAGCAAGGACTACAACATTCTCCACAAGTATCCTTGGCTTTGATTCAATTAACTCTATCACATTAGCATTCACCTAACTCTACTATAATTAAATTTTAAAACTATAAGCCTTTTGGCATCTAAAAACACAATCGATGAAATTATTAATTTTATTAGGGCTTGAGTACGGGTGATGCAATCATTCATGAGTTAATTGAATCAAAGGTCAATTAGGACGTAAAATTAATTGGGTAATAATTAACACATAAAGACAATTCGAAAGAGTAACTTTAGTTTTTGTTAGGTTGGCCGAGGTGATATGGTAATATACACATCTAGATGTGTATAAGAGACAGAAATTTGGTTAATTAATTTGAGATCAAGGTGGTGAGAGATTAATTAATTGGTTTACAAGAGAATTCCATAGTGGACTTGGCTGTAATGAGTGAATCAGGAAATATAGGTCCTGAACCTTAGTTGGTTAGATTTGCTAGGATCCAATCATAAAGGTCGGGTTGGATCTGATTTTTGAAAATTGAACCTCCATGAGATATGATTGAACTAAGAAAGCACAACTTGACATAAATTCAAATTTTCACCGATTTAAGGAAAAATATGCTGTAGGGAATTACGTGGTTTAAAAATACTAACTTACTATATCGTTAACAGTTAACATCAAGCCAAATAGTAGTATACTATTCGACTATAATGTCACAAGACAATTATCACAGACTACAAAATACAAAAACCTTAAAAAAAAAAGAAAATCTTTTATTTAACCCTATACAATACTTCATGCAAAAAGGTTATAAAAATCCTAAAAACTGCCATCCAGTAGCTAAGGAGTCTTTTATATAAACATTCAGATCCTCTAGACTAAGACTCTTTACTACTAAGACACTAAATAAATAAATAAAAATCTTTTTGGATGTTTTGGAAAAATTTTCTCTTTTTTTTTTTTACTTTTTTTAAACATAAACACAAAACACATGTAAACATAACATCTCTTATACACATCTACATATGCTTGAATAACCAAAAAGCTCTAATAAATGAGGAACAAAATCCATACAAGTGAATATGAATGCTACTAAAAAAACACAATAGTTAACTTATAACTATGGTTTCGCCATCAATTATAGAATTCATCCAGAATGCACTCAAAACATTACTATGCAAATAAGAAATTTTAAGTGAACCATATAAATGCAAGTATCAATGAGAAACATGAGTCTAATAAATTGTTTTCCTTTTCAACCAACATGGCCACACTAAGTAGGAATCATTAGGACTTCATGGGATTGAACAATTCAAATAAAACTAAAATCATTAACTATGGGTAACTAGGTTCATCACAAAACTATTAAAGGTCACAAATGCCCAATTCATATCCCCCAACTTAGCTTAGCAATATTAATGTCTCTTAAAATGTATCTACAACCAAAGAGTCCAAATCTATAACAAGCATTCATATAATATTAGAGTCAAACAAGATGAACTATGCAATGTGTCAAGAACAAGAAGTTCTTAATCGAGTAGCAACAACCAAATTCAAGTTCAATTGTGAATTCCATGACAACCAAAATTCATCAAGTAAGAATATAATCAATCATCTTTAACTAAATTAGACTTATTTGCTATCATATAAAAACACATTATCCAAACATAACCAAAAATAGTTCACAATAATAATCACATAAGCCTAACTAGTCACGCGAGACTTCAAACCTTTATTACCCCACCGATTCTTAAACTAAAGCATATGAATAATTTAAACATAAATAAAATTAAAATTAAAAGAAACACTCCTTAGTAAAGTCACGAAGGCTTGTTGAGAATGTTGTAGTCCTTGCTAGTTGTATAAGAGCAATGTGCGGGCTGTTTCACAATTTTCTTCATTGCTCATGCTCCATGACCCGGTCATCTCAAACTTACTCTTAAAGTGGCCATCCTCCCTTTCTTTTGTGACTGGTGTAGGACTCCCTATATAATCCAATCATCTTCCTTTCTAATCTCTTATACACATCTTCTGTGTATAAGAGACAGAAACTCACATGAACATACTGTAGCAATCGTAAGAATCTCCATAAATGCCATGTGTTCCCCCAAACTTGCATTGTCCCGTAGGTAAAGGTAAGTAGTAATTGTTCATGTGAGTTTCGTCACCACACCCTTCCATGCTGTTTGGTTGGTCATGGAAATTCCCTTGGGTTGCATTCATTATTGTGGATCATGGGTATACACTATGAGGATCCATTTATTCATAAATAGACTCTTGAGGTGTAAGAAAGGAATAAGAAAAATCTTGGTAGCTTGAAAATGAATTTGGATGAGACATCGATAATTGTAAGAGTATTGTGATTGTATTTGTATACACAGTCTCTAATAACATGAATTACCTATAAAAGAATCATAATATAAACCATTAGAAGAACTAAATTAGCAAGAAAGTTACTTATTTGTTCTTCTAAGGCTGCTAATTGGATTGACACATCACGATAATCCTGAATGCATCCAAAACATCATAAGAATCATGCTCATTGATCATGCCTCTATAATCAGAAGGATGATAATATCCCTGGCATGAGTTCTTCCAATTCATTATGAGTTTGCATGTTCTTATAAGGCCAACAATCATACACATCTGATTACAAAAGCACACAAAAGCAAAAATGGGAGTTTAAACTGCTAGTTAGCCAAAACTATCCATTAAAAGAGAAAATCTTTTTAGTTTTTTTCTTTTGTAATAAAAGAGCACAACTCACAAAAAAGGAAAATCTTTTTGGCTTTTTGAAATATTGAAAACACACAATGAATCTAAGACAAATATGACACAATTTACACTCCAAAGTAGTATAATATAACACATTTTACACTCCAAACTAGTATTCTTAACAAATTATACCAATATTGGCAAAAATCCAATACCCGATACTTGTGCCAAAAACTGAATGTTTAACCAAATCTCTTATACACATCTAATCACCAATCTCTGTGTGATTAACTAGATACTTAGCACTATATACTATTTAGGCTTATATAGTTTATAGTGGCATTATCTAGTTGAATCCATAGAGTTTGGTGATTATACAAATACCGGTTATTTAGTTTGCACGCTATTTGAATAATCGAGATAGGAGAGAGAGTTGAATAAACTAGAATTAAAAACTTTAACTAATGAAAACAACGGTTTAGGATTAGACTAGCCAATTCCCCATTTTGATTAATTCAATCAATTAATCGTTCCAATTATAATTGGATAGAAGTTCAAAGTAATCATATGTCAATTCAACCCTCCTTCGGTGATTGATAGCAAATCAAGTTAATGATCTAGAGATAGATGCCTCTATATCCTAAATTAATAAATTTGATACACATTAGTATGGAATTACTTTTTTAATTAACTAATCCTAATAATTGGCCTCGAATTAGGTTAATCCAATTATCTATACAGGTCTATTTGGAGGATGTTGACCGATCTCTTATACTCCGTCATAGTGTCAGTTGAACGGGAGAATCTGTTTGTTGTGCATCATTTAGCTGGTAATGACCCAACTTTATGATTGATCAATCGATTGAAAAGTTAATCATTACCCAAAGTAGATGTGTATAACTTAGACAGGTGTATAGTTGTCTCTTGTACACATCTGGCAGAAATAACACAAGAGACAACACTAAATGCAAGTACATTAGTCTAAACATTAATCTAAAAAAGTAAATAAAGAATTGATTGATTGAAAGCAAGTAATGTTATGAGTGCTGTTATAGATTTGGACTAGTCTTGGTTGTTGAGTACATTTTAAGAATGATTAATATTGCTAAGCTAAGTTGGTTAATCTTGAATTGGGCATTTGTGACCCTGTCTCTTATACACATCTAGATGTGTCTGTCAGAGCCTCCAATGAGGAGACTTAATTAGAATCGATTGTGAGGTCCTAAAGACTCTTATTTTTATTTTTAAGAGTTAGAAAGTGTAGGGTTTTGAATAAGTTTTGAAACACACTTTATGAGCACAAAGCAGGCGAAACTCTAAAAATCGTCAAAATTGAAACGATCGCACTAGTCGACCTAGCTAAAGTCTGCGGTTGATTTACCTTTTTTGATACACATCTAGACCCATGTATAAGAGCTGTCAAGGGCTGTCTCTTATACACATCTAGATGTGTATAAGAGACAGGTGTAAAGACATTCAATTGACCTTTTTTGTTTCTACAACCAGAGAAAAAAAAACACACTAATATATAATTTTAATTTTATATATGTCTAATTTACTCAAAAGTAACAGTTAAACAATGACTAAAACTATAAACAAAAGACAAACAAGAACGCACGATAAACACTAATTCCGGGAGGAATTAGGTAAACAACTTAAAGCAACCCCAAACACATGCACACATAAATATAACTTACATAACAATAAATAAACACTAAAACACCATAGTAAACATATATTGACACATAGAAGCAGAAATGTACGAAAATAAACACATAAACTGTAAAGCACCGTAACTAGTGCAAAACTCGTATGAAAAAAGTAGGAATAAGCCTAATTTCTTATGGTTGTCAACACTCTTGAATTTAACATTTTAGGCTAATATCGTGTATGTTATATATTATTTAGCTGTGTTGCTGGTGACATATAATGTGTACTACAAAGTATGTGCGATTCACGATAGTGAGAGACAAATCAAATGCATTGCATTGGGTCATTGGAGCGGCTATTACGCTATTTTCACAATTTTAGAGTTGGATGTACGTGAAAGGGAGGATGGTCACCTTGAGGGTGAGTTTGAGATGACAGGGTCTTTGTAATTCTTAGAAACATAAGATTATTTAGAACCTCAAAATCAATTCTAATTCAATGTCCCCCCCTTGGAGATTGTAAATTAGACAGGGTCTTATTACTTTAAAAGAAAGATTAAAGAGGAGGTTCAAAATTGAAAATTTTGGACCAAGAACTTGTGATTCTTCATTAGAAAAACTTTCTTTAATCTTTAGTTCATGTTTTATTGCTCTTTAATTGTTCATCGTCAATCATTGATTTGATTATTTGTCCTTTTTTAGATTAATGTTTATCGTGATGCTTACTTTCAATGTTTTCTCGTGTAATTTTTATCATCTATGTTCAAAATAGTATGAATTAAAGTTGGACGATGTTGAATCCTTTGTGTAATGATTAACTTGATCATCAATTGGAATAATCATAGTAATTGGGTAATAATTGGCATAAATTGATAATTTTAGAGAATGATCAATCCTAAGCTTGATTAGGCTGGCCAAGGTGATACGGTTCATTGATCCTCCATAATAAACTCGTATTAATTGTTAGATTAATCTATTTTGAGACTAAGATGGCAAAATTAGTTAATTAGTTCACAATAATTAGGTGTGTATTAAGTTAAAACTTATTAATCTTTTTTTTAGAGACAAAAGACAGATCATTAATTTGATAGGGTTCAATTACCAAAGGTTTCGGAGTTAAATTGACATATGAGAATTGGCATTCCATTCTTTGTAATTGGACCAATTAATTGATTGAACAATCAAAACCGATAATTAACTAGTCTAATCCTAATCCGTTGTTTTCATTAGTAATCTATATTAATTAATACGAGTTAAGTTATTATAAATTTTATAAATAGATATTGTACGTATCAGAGTATAAACTAAATGTCTAGAATGAGTTTCAATCTTGCTATCTAAGCTAAAGAGTTCGCCATCGAGTTTGCTACCCGGAATGCGTGAGGAGTTTTATAGTTGTCCTTCTGTACTAACTTAGATGATTTGATGTACTAGCGAAAGTCGGAGAAAATTTTCATCCACTTGAAAAATGAAAGCTTTTTTCGTTTGTATCGATCGAGATGATTTGATGTACATATATTCACAACGAGATAAATTTGGTGGTCAATTTTTATGGATAGAATTACAATATCGTGAAATTAATCTCCCAACCTCTACCGATTGGTAAAGAAATAGATCAATTATTCACCGTCGTGACCAAAATGAAGGATTCTTGTTTTAATAGTTTTCTTTATGGACTTTTTGCATAGGATTATAGGTTATTTTTCCATAGACTCCACCACTCCCACACACACACGTTTACACATTATTTCAAAATGCAAATAAAAGATGTTTAGAAAATCAATAAAGTTTTAATGATTTTTTTTTTCAAAAGTTAACCTTAGTATTTTATTAATGGAAGGATGGTTATAGTTGGAATGTTAATATAAATAGGTAATTTAGTCACTTCAATCTATCTTTTTTTTAAAATTTATGTAATTTAATAGTTTTGTTATTTGTGTGCACCAACCAAACCGTTGGATTATTTTAAGACAGAAGGTAAAAAATTTAACATAAATTAGTTATAAACACGCAACTTGGCTCTTTCGAATTTGCTAAAATACAAACAAATACTTTGTAATTGACACACTTTACACATTTATAAACACAAAGTCACATCATTACCAGCTAAATGATGCACAACAAACAACATCTCCCGTTCGTGACTTTTGACCAACAAATTTAAGCTGGCAATATACAGATCTAGATGTGTATAAGAGACAGGTGTGTCAATTTTCAAAGTAAATTGTCATGCAACTTAAGTAAAGTTAGATGTAGCCAAGTTGCAGTTTGAAATGATTGTTGCATGATCAATGCATAACTGTGAAAGTTCTGTCTCTTATACACATCTAGATGTGTATAAGAGACAGCATATATACAATCAGTTTTGTTTTGTTTTCGTTTCTTTTTGCAAGATGTGTATCAAACAAACCTTTCATTTTTTACGAAGAAGACACAGTTCGTCCTCATCATGCAACTTGGCTCTTTCGAATTTGCTAATTGTACACAAACACATACTTTGTAATTGACACACTTTACACAGATATAAACACAGTGTGACACCATTTCGGATAAATGATGCATAACAAAAAGATTCTCTACAACTTAGCAACTTTCTGTCAACAAATTGTCATGGATGCATTATGAATAATCAAGCAAACTTT